>JBBBZN010000028.1:0-280847 GCA_037974915.1 Ceratobasidium theobromae
GGGCGGCCTCCAAGGCAACTACTGTGTTCAAGAAGCGTTATATCCAGCCTGTTATCTGCGTAGCAGATGTGCGCCCAGACACCCCTAGCCGCTCACCCTCCCCTAATCACATCTCTCGGGCTGCCCAAACAACACCTAGGCCGCCTGAATCTCATCTCCCCGCTCCCATACTTGTGGATCGCGGGACTGGACGTTCGCCTCCAATGCCACCTCCCGCGCATATGCCATCACCCGAGCACGTGCCATCCGGGACTGCCACGCGTCTGCCATCCCCCATGAGCATCGTGACTTCCCCTCCGTATGCTGCGCCACCACATGAGGTACCGCCCATTGTGCCATTTGCCAGCGTCCCTCACACCAACTGCCCATTTGGCCTATCACCGACATTTTGCCCATCGCCAACGCTTCGTCCGTCGCCCACACCCATACCCGAGCCAGATGCCGAAGGACGTGCAAAGGGGAAAGGTCGCGCAGACTTAGGCTAGTACAAGGGTGAATTTTATTATTGTCCAGCACCCGATCTCCTCGGATGCATCGCCGATTGCCAACTGTTGAAGCTCCTAGTCCACTGAAACTAAATCTTGTAAAGTTCTAGTGTTTCATGTTTTGTTTTGGTTTTTTGGTTTACCCACTTGCCTCCGAGTCTCATGTTATCTTGTGTTCAGCATTCCCTCGGCCTATCTGGCCAATGCAGCTGACGGCTGCAACGTTTTACCCGATTTATGGCTCAAGGCCACCTGTCCCAACCCCTGGTTGCATGTCGCTTCTTCATTCGCCTCAAGATTGTTTGTACTATTTATAGTCAGTCCTCGCGATGAATGACGAATCTGACTTCAATTACTCTTTCTGCCGTGTGTTGGCATAATGCGAAATAGTTAAGTCGCTTCACAACAGTTGTTCAATGTGGCTTCACTCAACTCGCAATCGCTCACACTCATACCCGTAAGACCACCTAAGAGAGGGTAAGTGATATTCCAATTTCTCACACCTCGATATGCTCAGCAGCATAAATAGAAAAGGTAGGCCAATATTAAGACCTCTGTATGCACGCAATCCCCAACCTGATGAATCTGGTTGGCTTAGAGTATACCCGAGATAGTTAATTGAGTTTGTATAGCCGAGTTAATCAATGCTGATATATACGTATCCAAGCCGCCGCACACCTAGTTATTTAGATACATGATACAAATCACGATGTCAGATTTTTAGCATGTAAATAAACGTCTTACCATGGCCCACCCACTGGCCCGAACTGGGGTCTCCAGAGGACTCTGGAGCTCACCTATAGTATCTCCACGCCCCTCCAAAGACTTTATACATGATCTCTGCAGCTCTCCGGAGGCGCCATATAGAGTCTCTGGAGAGGTGGAGCCAAGTCCGATTCTCCAGAGCTCCCCGGAGAGCTCCGAGAGATCCGGCGGTTTTTGTCGAGTAACGCCATCTCAGTCGTCTGGTTGCATGGATTGGATGATCCAGCCCCCGGTGAAGGGTATCAATCGATTATCCGTAAGTCGGGGAACCCTTTATAGTAATTTATCGATCGGTCGCTGCATTTTTCGCTGGATCCCGTTTTCCGTCATGGTCACCCAGATCCTTGTCCACGCAATTCGCTTGATATCGTTGTTGCGTGTGGGCCCAGGGTTAACGTTGGTCTGGATCTATAGTAGAATCGGCATTATCAAGTTATTGAGTCTCCATCTCACCTCTTTCCCCTTCTCGCCTCCGCGTCTCTGGCATGTATAGAGCGGTTTGATCTCGCGCGCGTTCATGCAGCTCTCTAAATATCTATTTAAAAAAGAAATATCAAGTCATGTGACTTATTCACCGCCGCCTTGTATCACTTCCACCATCGACATTCGCGTGCCTACCATTTCTTGCCGCCGTTTGCACTCGGTGGGGGCTGTGATCTACCTAAAATCGCAACTTTCCAAGTGCCTGGGTGCCTAGAACGTGTGAGTTTTAAAATTCTGATGATACTGGATTGCGAATGGCTTAGCCTTGCGCTGACCCAATTTCCTGAATTAGAATGTAATCTTCAATCACACTCGTTCGAGGGTTCGAGACTTGTACTTGGCTGCAACGTTCCAGCCGTTCGAATCACGTAACTTATAGTTAGGGTTCGGTATCAACGTTTACGCGCACGGTTACTTGCCAGTGGGTCTGGACTAGGCACACCGAAATGGGCCAGAGGTAACACGTAAATCACAATTGGGGTGCCTACAGTATCGGTGTGAACGTTTGCGCTCACCTGTAAATTTGGACTTGGCTAGGCATGGCGAAATGAGCCAGAGGTATATAGTCTCGTCCATACGCTCGAGGTGGGATCAACGTTGCTTCAACCATGGCGGCCACGGCAGCTCTTGTCAACAAAGAGTTTCTCACTGCAGCTGTAGCGGTATTCAACGCTGCTCCCGAAGGCTCTCTTACCACCGCCACGCATGATGATCATGAAGTAGACAAGCTCGCCGACGACGCACTGCAAGTTTCGGCCTCGTTCAAAAACTCAAGCGCACAACTTGGCAGAGTTGATTCCGATTATTCGGGAAGCCACTGGAAGGGGGAATGGGATGCGCTGCATGTGGTATGTTATATTATACTAATGTTTCAAGGTAACTAATTAAGTGAATCGCAAGCAATACGATAGACTCCTTGAGCGGGTCAAGTCCATATCAAGGGCTGGTGCGCAGTATATCGATGGTAGGTCTATATTTCAATTAAAAATTCAGCACTCTTGCTATGCGGTGTTAATGTTTAAACGTACAGACTTTAATACAAATGTTGCTAGCAAATTTAGCCCCGAGGCAAGCAATATTGAAGCCGATAAACAACTACTAAGAACCTGGTTGGAGGTTGGTGCCGGTAGTCCTAAATCTCGAGCCTAGCTTCATGCCTAAGCCTCACTAACCATGGTTGCACCCACAGAACAACCCCGACGATCGTGGGTTGAAGGGCGAGAGTCAAGAAATATCTCAAGGTTTCCTAAGCTTGTCCGACGACGTCATCAGTCTGCGGGATAGGTTCTCGATTTTTGCTGCTCAGAAAGGGACCGAATTCGAAGGCGAACTGGCAGATAAGAATCGCGACATGCAGAATTTACAGCGGGATATTGATTGGTATGTCTAGATTGTGTTTCGCTTATTCTAGCTTGCGAACATTGATACTTGATCTCAGGGAACGGTCAGCGGTAAGGGATAACTCCATTCGAGGTTAAAATGTAAACTCACCATCTCCTAGGCTGCTCAAGCGCAAGCAGCTCTCGATGGGTTGGTCGCTGGACTCTCCATGGTTGCGGGCTTTTTCGAAATGCTGTTCACATTCGGTCAGAGTGTGAGTATTCGCCCCTTTCCTCACCGTCCACCGTTTCTATATGGATGCGTATGATTGACCACTGGACATATAGCATAAACTGATTGACGAAGCCAATGAGCGTATTCAAAAGCACGTACGCGCCGAAATGGGTAAGCAACTAATATCAAGGCTTCAGTTATACAAATCATTTTCTGTGCACACATTAGACT
Source organism: Ceratobasidium theobromae (assembly GCA_037974915.1). NCBI lineage: Eukaryota > Fungi > Basidiomycota > Agaricomycetes > Cantharellales > Ceratobasidiaceae > Ceratobasidium > Ceratobasidium theobromae. Next base: position 3,519 of record JBBBZN010000028.1, read on the forward strand.
TGCGTAGGCGAAAGGATCAAGTTGCAGCGCAAGCTAGACAGGTTGCAGTGGATGAATCAAAACTGCACGATGTGCATGTCGCATTTTCTATCTTGGCTCAAGACGTTATCGATATCTCCGGGAGATTAGGTCGATTTGCTAATATGTGGGCGACGGTGTGTACTATCTCCAACCCGATCGAACAGAACCTATTCTCACATTCCGCCTGCCTGTTAGGCTCATAGCAATATTATAGAGCTCAGGGACTTCTTGGATGGAAATGACTACATTGACAGTGTAAGCCTGTTCCTCGCACTTAGTCCCAGAGACTTGCTAATTGCTAATAATTGATAGCCGCTCGTATTCAGCCTCAAAGTAAAAGTCATCAACTCCACTGCTGCCATATTCGCTTCAGAGATGAAAGAATTTGCGGATGCTCTTGAGGACATCAACAATCCAGGTCGGGTTGCATACGTCGTCTCTCCTCAGTTTGGGGGATCCGATCTTAAACGTGGTGAACTCTTTAACGATGCGAGACTGGGGCTGGATGTCCGGCATCCAATTGCCAGCGTGGCTATCGCATCTGGCTGGGTCATTGACGGAATCCAGTAGGTTTAACGACGCTACTCGAGCAAACAGGCTGTTAGGTGGTCTAAAAGGTTGTTTTTAGGGTGACATACCGCCTCAGAAACGGGCAAACTCAAACAGTCTCGCATGGCTCGATAAGATCTTCGGGAAATACATTAATCTTGAACGGTTTGTATATAATTCACTCCGAGTTCGAGGTAATTAAAATGGATTACTTATTGTGTCTCGCCCAGATAACGAGTATATCAGCGAAGTAAATGGGAAGTCGGGCGTTGCTGATAACAGGGAACCCTGGATGGGTGATTGTGTCCAGCAGTTGTCAATCGTGGTCCGAAATTCAGTCACTGGAGCTCAGCGTACCTTCGGTGAGTCCAACCACAGTCGGAGCCAACTATATGCTTAATCACATAATTTATAGGCCCATTCGGTACTGCAAGGGGATTAGCCGAGAGCGCTACAACCAGGATCTCCTGGTCTGGTCGGCTTCTTGCTTTTGCCGGGCGTGCAGATGACTCTGCGGGGCAGGTTGGGTTCCGTGGAATCTCATTTGTGGAAGCCCTTGCAGATTTTGGTAATCCAACCCGGACAGAATACATCGTCTCCGCTCAGTTTGGGGGATCTGATACCACTCGTGGCGCACCGTTTAATGACGCGAGGTCAGACTTGGATGTTCAGCGTCCGATTTTCAGTGTCACCGTCACATCTGGATGGGTCATTGATGGAATCCAGTAGGTTTAATGACGCTACTCAAGCGAACAGGCTCCTAGGCGATCTAAAATATCTATATCTCTTTTAGGGTCACATACCGCCTCACAAACGGCCAAACTCTAACAGCCTCCCGTGGCTCCATAAGATCTTCAGGCGACACAATAACCCTGGGAGGTTTGTATATAATTTACTCCGAGTTCGAGGTAGCCAAAATGAGTGACTTATGGTGCCATCTCCCCCAGAAAACGAATATATCAGCGAAGTAACTGGGAAGTCAGGATTTGCTGATAACAGGGAACCCTGGATGGGTGATTGTGTCCAACAACTGACATTTGTGGTTCGAAATTCAGCCACTGGAGCCCAACGTACCTACGGCAAGTCGAGCCACAGTCGGAGTCAACTATATGCTTAATTAGATATATATTTTGTAGGTCCATTCGGTACTGCAAGGGGACTCACCGAAAGCGCCACAACGAGAATCTCTTGGTCTGGTCGGCTTTCTGCGTTTGCAGGGCGTGCAGACAATTCTGCGGGGCAAGTTGGGATGCGTGGTATCGCATTCGTGCAGAGAAAGTAGCACCTGTGGTTTGGGATTTGTCGTAAAATAGTTTGAATTGAAACAAATACTGCTCATGGGATGTGTCGGGTGAAAAACACCCGACTCGAATATGTAACCACCGTGCGCATCCTTCTTCACCCGAATTAATACAGTATGGTATTACTTTATACAGTCGACTCCCTCTAATCGCAACCTCCATAGCTGCAGTCACACTAAATTAGTACGTGTTTCACGTGGGGAGTGGGGATGACAAATCCGCGGCTGAGCAAGCTATATGCGGCAGCAAACACAGCCACATGGCGTGCATAGAAACTGCTAGAAAGTACGCGGAAGGTCAATAATAGCTGAAAATCTTATGCTTTTTCTCCTAACTGTTGTGCATTTTCTCACATTTTTCTCTAATTTTATTGTATTTCTTGTCATTCATTTGACGCCCCCTCGGCCTAATATTGTCCACCCTGTACGTGCATAACCTAGTTTCTGTTCTATATATGAGTTACTTATAGGAATTCAAGGCCCGAAAATATTGCTTGGCCTGCAAATGTCACATTTCGGCTGTGCCTGACTGCCCAACAAGACTGCCGAAAGTCCAGAACTTGACCAACTATGACAAGCTCCACATAATCGAGCTCATTCACAATCAGCCTCCTGGCACAAGCACATAAAAGCTCATCCCATCGACACTTTTGTGCTTGCTCAAAGCCAAGACTAGGATTCATGCATATGTTCAATCCAATCCACAGTGACTTTTTGGGAAGTACCTGCCAAACTTCGAGCTCCCAGAAGTTGATGCAGCACTTGCTCAGTGGGTTATCCAAAAACCAAGTACTTCCCATGCTATCACCCATAGGGAAGTACTCAGCTTTTGGATAACCCACTGAGCAAGTGCTGCATCAACCTCTGGGAGCTTGAAGTTTGGCAGGTACTTCCCAAAAAGTCACTGTGGATTGGATTGAACATATGCATGAATCCTAGCCTTGGCTTTGAGCAAGCACAAAAGTGTTGATGGGATGAGCTTATATACGCTTATACTAAGAGGCCAAGTAAATAAGCCCAATTATGTAGAGCTTGTCATAGTTGGTCAAGTTCTAGACTTTTGGCGGCTTTATTAGATATTCAAGCACAGCCGAAATGCAACATGTGCGGGCTGAGCAATATTTTCGAGCCTTGAATTCCTATAAGTAACTCATATATGGAACAGAAAATAGTTTATGCATGTCACATATCTGGATATGTGACTGGATGATCACTATGGAACTCAAACCTGCGGATTTTCCACAGGTCACGACTAGATTTGCAGGAAACCGCAGGTTACTTGCGGAAAATACACAGCTGGGGCCTAAGCACCGAGGGGTAAAGGTCATCATTTCCGGCAGAGGCGGGGGTGAGGAGTGGTTGAAGGTAATGTATATGCATGGGTCTTTGCCTCTGGATCCATGTCCCTGCTGGCGTCACAGATATTCTGTCATCCCCACTGTGCCAGAAGGAGCCTGCGGAAAATCCGCAGGTTGAGGTTCCATAGTGATGCTTTACAGGTCTATTTGGCACCACACAAGGACTTATAATTACCGAGAGCACGACAACAATGATCCCCTAGTCTGGGCAGCCTCTTGCATTTTCAGGGTGTGCAAACAATTCCGCAGGCCAATTTGGACTGCGTGGTATTGCGTTTGTGCAGAATCAGTCGAACTCGGGCATTAGGTTCAGCTAGAATTTTATTGTGTTCGGGAACAGATGTGTATCAGGCGAAAATACATATCTTGCTTCCATGATAGCAGCACAACATTGACCTGTCAATATCCGTCTACGACATGTATACATGCAACCAACCGAACCGTAAATCGTACATGAGTTCATCTGAAGAATCGTCACTATCCTACCGAGCAATATAATTATCCGATAATGAAATAGCGCTTGAATCTCGTGGAGTGATAATACAAGAGAATGGCTTGGGAACACTAATGCAAACGGTAATTCAGCTGCTGCTCATACTACACAAGTATCCACCCACCATGCTGTATACGGTGTGAATAGCTCGTATATGCGCTTGGAGTTCGGGCCCCTGAGCGCCTCGACCCTTTCAGATAGCTCTGAACTGGGCCCAACGTTGAATACAGCAAGAATTCCAGCCATCATCATCCATACGCTATTATTAGCGACATGCAAACCAGGGCACACCCGACGGCCAAATCCAAATATGCATCTACGTGGGTCAGGCTCAGGATATATATGGTTTAGAAAATCGTTTTAGGTTGAAGAGGTGGGTTTGGATAGTAGTTTGGGTTGCGAAATATTCCCCTGATCCGACATGTCAATTAACCGTGAGGAATATTGTGTACAGGACCTGCCAAGTGTTGGGGTTGATGCTTGCGCCTTCGGGAATACTGTATCCTCGGAGCTCGATTGTTGCAATGTGTGGCGCGCCTATTTTCAAAATTACAGTAGAGCTCGATTATATATAAAAAAGGCGCTTACCGAGCGGGACATTGGGACACAACCTCGCGACTTCTTGCAAGAAGGCATCTGTGAGCGGTAGAGAGCTGCAATCTACGAGCTCGGGGAGGCGGCCCCTGCCAATGACGGTATCGATTTCGGTTTGGTGGTTTTCGCGTGCTCGGAACGAACTGGGTTGCGTGGTATTGCGTTTGCGTAGACAAATTAGTATACGTAGCGGGAATTCTTTTGTTTAGTATAAATATCTATCCTACCCTCTGCTCGTGCGTCGTAGTTACGCGAGCGCATATATCGAGGTGAACCTTCCTGGGCGCGAGTGGCTAGCCCCAGATGGCCGCACGGTCCAGGACGGGCGAGGACACACCGGCGGGGTCGCCTCCAGAGGTGGGCTGGGGAGTCCTAGTCGGAGTGGCTGAACGCGCGAATGCTGCTGGTGGGCGCCGTTGGGTGTAGCGTGTGTAAATGAGCACGGAGTGATGCATTGAGGTTCAGCCGGCGTGTAGCGTTGTGCGCTGGTCTTTACGCGCCGGGAGCCACGCGGGGTAGCTGTTGGCGGTGTTAGGTGGTGCGCGCGGGCGTGTCGAAATCGTGTGATGGCAGATAGGGACTTGGGAACGTGAAAGTGGCAGCGCAGTCAGAAATGATATAGATAGCGCGCAGAATAAGATCTAAGGTAATAGAATGATTATATTATTATGTAGCGTGAGCTTACAACGTTCAAACGGTAAGTAGTAGTGTGTTCGAGAGATTTTGCACGCTTGAAAGTCTGGCATTTCGCGCAAGAGGTCAGTGCGCAGGTGGGGGTCGTGGTCGTGGTCGTGGCTGCTGTTGAGCTAGCGCTGGGACGACCCTCGCGTCAAGGGGGGCGCATGTGGGCGTTACGAAGCGTGCCCAATGAGATGTGTGGCGTGTAGCGAGTAATGTTAGTACGTGCGTACCGTGTAATGAATGGGTAGCGTAAGGTGCATATCTTGTGGTAACGCGTGTAGCGTTTCGTTGTGTCGTTTTCCTTGCGGTGCATGAGCGGTAGTAAAGGAGCGCGTATCGACTTCTACTGGTGAATGATGTGTAGTTAAGAAGGGAATCGGAGCGAGCTGCTCGGTGATGTCGCGGTAATTGACAACCGCGATCCGCCAAGACGAGGGCCCGGATCACGTGACTCCGGCGCATCATTCAAGACTCGATTATGTCTGCGCGCAGCCGTTATTTTACGATAATTATAACTATCTTCGACATTTATCTATCTTGCTCCGCTCTGATCGTAGTCCGCACTAGCCCCCGCAGCCAGATCACTTGGCCTTCTACTCGGCGGCATTAACGCCATCTCAGTCGTCTGGTTGCATGGATTGGATGATCCAGCCCCCGGTGAAGGGTATCAATCGATTGTCCGTGAGTCGGGGAACCATTTATAGTAATTTATCGATCGGTCGCTGCATTTTTCGCTGGGGTCCCGTTTTCCGTCATGGTCGTCCGGATCCTTGTCCATGCAATGCGCTTGATACCGTTGTTGCGCGTTGATATTGTTGCAAGTGGGCCTGGGGGTTAACGTTGGTCCAGAATCCGCATTATCAAGTCATGTGAGTCTCCGCCTCACTTCTTTTCTTCGTTTGTTTCCCCTTCGCGCCTCCGCGCCTCTGGCATGTGTAGAGCGGTTTGATCCCGCGTTCATATAGTTCCCTAAATATATGTATTTGATGAAGAAATATTAAGTCATGTGACTTATTCTTACCACCTCCCTGCATGCATGGCACTTCCACTACCGGCCGCCGTTCGCACTCAGTGGGGGCCGTCATCTACCTAAAATCGTAATTGTACAAGTGCCTGGGTACCTAGAACGTGTACGTGTCATTCTTAAATTTTTGATGATTCTGGATTGCGAATGGCTTAGTCTTGCGCTGACCCAACTTCCTGATTTAGAACATGATCTTTACATTGCGCTCGTTCGAGGTTCGAGGCTTGTGCTTGGCTGCAACGTTCTGGCCATTCAAACCATGTAAATCACAGCTGGGGTGCCTACGGTATCGGTATCGACGCTTACGCTCACCTGTAGCTTTGGGCCTGGGGTAAGCATGGCGAAACGAGCCAGATGTATATAGTCTCGTCCGCACGCTCGAGGTGGGACCAACGCTGCTTCAACCATGGCGGCCACGGCATCCCTTGTCAACAAAGAGTTTCTCACTGCAGCTGTAGCGGTATTCAAAGCTGCTCCTGAAGGCTCTCTTACCACCGCCACACACCATGATCACGAAGCAGAGAAGCTTGCCGACGACGCACTGCAAGTTTCGGCCTCGTTCAAACACTCAAGCATACAACTTGGCAGGGTCGATTCCGATTATCCGGGAAGCCACTGGAAGGGGGAATGGGATGTGCTGCATATGGTGAGTTGTATTATACCAATATTTCAGGGTAACTAATTAAGTGAATCACGAGCAATACGATAAGCTCCTTGAGCGGGTCAAGTTAATGTCAAGGGCTGGTGCGCAGTATATCGATGGTAGGTCTATATTTCAATTGATCATTCAGCGCCCTTGCTATGTGGTGTTAACGTTTAAACATACAGACTTCAATACAAATGTTGCTAGTAAATTTAGCCCCGAGGCAAGCAATATTGAAGCCGATAAACAGCTTCTAAGAACTTGGTTGGAGGTTAGTGCCGGTGGTCCTAAATCTGGAGCCTAGCTTCACGCCCAAGCCTAACTAACCATGGTTGCACCCACAGAATAACCCCGAGGACCATGAGCTGGGGGTCGAAAGTCAAGAAATATCTCAAGGTTTCCTAAGCTTGTCCGACGAAGTCATCAGTCTACGGGATAGGCTTTCTATATTTTCCGCTCAGAAAGGGGCCGAATTCGAAGGCGAACTAGCAAATAAGAATCGTGACGTGCAGAATTTACAGCGGGATATTGAATGGTGTGTCTAGATTGCGGTTCCGCTCATTCTAGCTTGCGAATATTAATACTTGATCTCAGGGAACGGTCAGCGGTAAGGGATAACTCCATTCGAGGTTAAGATGTAAACTCACCATCTCCTAGGCTGCTCAAGCGCAAGCAGCTCTCGATGGGTTGGTCGCTGGACTCTCCATGGTTGTAGGCTTTTTCGAAATGCTGTTCACATTCGGTCACAGCGTGAGTATTTATCCCTCCTTACCACCCACCATATCCATATAGACAGATATAATTGACCTCTGGACACATATAGCATAAACTCATGGACGAAGCCAACGAGCGTATTCAAAAGCACGTACGTGCCGAAATGGGTAAGCAACTAATATCAAGACTTCGAGTTATATAAATCATTTTCTGCACACACATTAGACTTGCGTAGGCGAAAGGATCAAGTTGCAGCGCAGGCTAGGCAAGTTGCAGTTGATGAATCAAAGCTGCACGATGTGCATGTTGCATTTTCTATCCTTGCTCAAGACGTCATCGACATCTCTGGGAGATTGGGTCGATTTGCTAACATGTGGGCAACGGTGCGTCCTACCTTCAAACCGACCAAGCAGAACCTATTCTCACATTTGCCCCACCTACCAGGCCCATAGCAATATTATAGAGCTCAGGGACTTCTTGGACGGAAATGACTACATTGACAGTGTAATCCTGTTCCTCGTACTAGCTATACACTTACTAATTACCCACGATTGATAGCCGCTCGTATTCAGCCTCAAAGTGAAAGTCATCAACTCCACCGCTGCCGTATTTGCTTCAGAAATGAAAGAATTCGCGGATGCTCTTGAGAAACTCAACAATCCTGATCGGATTGCATACGTCGTCTCTCATCAGTTTGGGGGATCCGATCTCAAACGTGGTGAACTCTTCAACGATGCGAGACTGGGGCTGGATGTCCAGCGTCCAATTGTCAGCGTGGCTATCACATCTGGCTGGGTTATTGATGGAATCCAGTAGGTTTAACGACGCTACTCGAGTGAACAGGCTGTTAAGTGATCTAAAATATTGTTTCTAGAGTGACATACCGCCTCAGAAACGGGCAAACTCAAACAGTCTCGCATGGCTCAATAAGATCTTCGGGCAATACATTAATCTTGAACGGTTTGTATATAATTTACCCCGGTTTTAAGGGAATCAAAATGGGTTACTTATGGTGCCTCCCCTAGATAACGAGTATATCAGCGCAGTAAATGGGAAGTCAGGCGTTGCTGATAACAGGGAACCCTGGATGGGTGATTGTGTCCAGCAGCTGGCACTTGTGGTTCGAAATTCGGTCACTGGACTTCCACGTACCTTCGGTAAGTCGAGCCACAGTCGGAGACAACTATATGCTTAATTAGTTATTTTATAGGTCCATTCGGTACTGCAAGGGGACTCACCGAAAGCGCCACAACGAGAATCTCTTGGTCTGGTCGGCTTCTCGCCTTTGCGGGACGTGCAGATGACTCTGCGGGGCAGGTTGGGTTCCGTGGCATCTCATTCGTGGAAGCCCTTGCAGACTTTGGCAATCCAACTCGGGAAAAATACATCGTCTCCCGTCAGTTTGGGGGATCCGATGTCAGTCGTGGTAGAGCCTTTACCGATGCGACGTCAGACTTGGATGTTCAGCGTCCAATTTCCAGTGTCGCTATCACATCCGGCTGGGTCATTGATGGAATCCGGTAAGTTTAACAATGCTACTCCGGCGAACAGGATGTTAGGTGATCTAAAATATTGTTTCTAGAGTGACATACCGCCTCAAAAACGGCCAAACTCCAACAATCTCGCATGGCTCAATAAGATCTTCGGGCAATACATTAACCTTGAACGGTTTGTATATAGTTTACCCCGGTTTTGAGGGAATCAAGATGGGTTACTTATGGTGCCTTCCCTAGATAACGAGTTTATCAGCGAAGTAAATGGGAAGGCGGGCATTGCTGATAACGGGGAACCCTGGATGGGTGATTGTGTCCAACAACTGACATTTGTGGTTCGAAATTCAGTCACTGGAGCTCAACGTACCTTCGGTAAGTTGAGCCACAATCGAAACCAACTATATGCTTAATTAGATATATATTTTGTAGGTCCATTCGGTACTGCGAGGGGGCTAAGAGACAGCGCAACAACGAGAATCTTCTGGTCTGGTCGGCTTCTTGCATTTGCGGGGCGTGCAGACAATTCTGCGGGGCAAGTTGGGATGCGTGGTATTGCATTCGTGCAGGGAATGTAGCACCTGGGGTTTTGAGATTTGGCGTAAAATAGTTTGAATTGAAACAAATACTGATCATGAGATGTGTCGGGTGAAAAATGTCCGACTCGGATATGCAACCACTGTGTAGATCCTTTTTTACCCGAATCGGTACAGCATGGTATTACTTTACAGTGCGACGCTACTTACTACTGCAAGTGCCTAGTTCCTTAGATTTGATCCTCTGTTGGTCGGCGCCAGGTCCTCTAAGCCGGGCTATAAACTCCAGGTTGCATCGCTCCAGTTTTCCAATATAGAGCTCCAACTAGACTTGACGTGCGAATTATCGGTTGGCCATGGTCTAGTTATTATCCTTTACCGTGGGGTTCGAGACTCTTGCAACACAAACTATGGTGTCAACAACGTCTAGACTCGTGGCTACCGGTACGGTACGCTGGCACCCACCTTTTGGTTCGGCCACAATTACTGAAATTCCGGGGTAAAACTTACTAGATATATAAGTCCATAGGAATATGCTGGCTGAAACTACACATATACCCCGCACATACAGTCGACTCCCTCTAACCGCAACCTCCATGACCGCAATCACACTAAATTAGTCCGTGTTCCACGTGGGGAGCTATGGGGATGACAAATCGGCGGCTGAGGCAAGCTATATGCGCCAGCAAACACAGCCACATGGCGTGAATAGAAACTGCCCGAAAGTACGCGAAAGGCCAAAAGAATAGTGAAAGCTCACTTTGCTTGCACGTATAAATAGCTAAAAATCCTAAGTTTTTCCTCCTAATTATAACTGTTGTGCATTTTCTCTCATTTTCTTCTAATTTTATTGTATCTCTTGTCACCCATTTGATGGCGCCTCCTCGCTCCAATATTGTCCATCCTGTACGTGCATAAACTAGTTTCTGTTCTATATATGGGTTACTTATAGGAATTAAAGGCTCGCAAGTATCGCTTGGCCCGCAAACGTCGCATTTAAAATTTCGGCTGCTCCTGACCATCCAACAAAGCCGCCGAAAGTCCAGAACTTGACCAACTATGACAAGCTCCGCATAATCGAGCTCATTCACAATCGGCCTCCTGGTAAAAGCGTATACATGCAAGCTCACCCCATCGACGCTTTCGTGCTTGCTCAAAGCCGAGGCTAGAATTTGTGCATGTGTTCAATCCAATACTTAGCTCCTGGACAACCCACTGAGCAAGTGCCGCATCAACTTCTGGGAGCTCGAAGTTTGGCGGGCGCTTCTCGAAAAGTCACTGAGAATTGGATTGAACATATGCACAAATCCTAGCCTCGGCTTTGAGCAAGCACGAAAGCGTCGATGGGATGAGCTTGCAAAATTGTATACGCTTTTACCGAGAGGCCGATTGTGAATGAGCTCGATTATGCGGAGCTTGTCATAGTTGGTCAAGTTCTGGACTTTCGGCGGCTTTGTTGGATGGTCAGGAGCAGCCGAAATGCGACGTTTGCGGGCCCAGCGATACTTGCGAGCCTTTAATTCCCATAAGTGCTAGTAACTCATATATAGAACAGAAACTAGTTTATTCAGGTCACATATCTGGATATGTGACTGAATGCTTTGCAGGTCTATTTGGCACTGCGCAAGGACTTACTGAGGGCGCGACGACAATGATCTCCCAGTCTGGGCAGCTTCTTGCATTTGCAGGGTGTGCAAACAATTCCGCAGGCCAATTTGGACTGCGTGGTATTGCGTTTGTGCAGAATCAGTCGAACTCAGGCATTGGATTCAGCTAGAATTTTATTGTGTTCGGAAACAGATGTGTATCAGGCGAAAATAGATATCTTGCTTCCACGGTAGCAGCACAACATTGACCTGTGAATATCCATCCACGACACGTATACATGCAATCAACCGATCCGTAAATCGTACATGAGCTCATCTGAAGAATCGTTACTATCCTACCGAGTAATATAATTTTCCAATAAACAAATAGCGCTTGAATCTCGTGGGGTGATAGTACAAGAGAATGGCTTGGGCACACTAATGCAAACAGTAGTTCAGCTGCTACTCATACTACACAAGCATCCACTCACTATGCTGCATACGGTGAGAATAGCTCGTATATGCGCTCGGAGTTCGGGCCCCCGAGCGCCTCGACCCTCTCAGATAGCTCTGAGCTGGGCCCGACATTGAATACAGCGAGAATTCCAGCCATCATCATCCATACGCTATTATTAGCGACGTGCAAACCAGGGCACACCCGACGGCCAAATCCGAATATGTATCTACGTGGGTCAGGCTCAGGATATGGTTTAGAAAATCGTTTAGGGTTAAAGATGTGTGGGTTTGGATAATGGTTTGGGTCGCGAAGCATCCCCCTGATCCGACATGTCAATTAACCGCGAAGAATATTGTGTATACGACTTGCCAAATATTAGGGTTGATGCTTGCGCCTTTGGGAATACTGTATCCTCGGAGCTCGACATTGGCTGTTGCAACGTGCGGCACACCTATTTTAAAAATTACAATCGAGCTCGATTATATATAGGAAAGGGACTTACCGAGTGGGACGTTGGGACACAACCTTGCGACTTCTTGCAAGAAGGCATCTGTGAGCGGTAGGGAGTCACGATCTATGAGCTCGGGGAGGCGACCCCTGCCAATGACAGTATCAATCTCGGCTTGAGCGATTTTCGCATGCTCGGGATGGAGAGCCATCATCAAGAGACAAGACAGGACGCTCCCTGAGGTCTTATCAATATTAGTCAGCAATAAGTATCCCACCCAAAAAGGAAATTATCATACCGTTCCAGAACCGGCTTGAACAACAGAACAGATGAGTTCAAGGCCAGCCACGTAGATTTATACGCACCTGTGAACATTGTCCCGGCTGTACATCGAATGAGGTAGAGGTCCTCTTGGCTAGTGTTCTTGCCTCCCTTTTCTTCAAGAAGTTGTGATGTGTACGAGCGACGTTCGATATGGCCTCGGCTCTACGATCGGCAAGTTAGCCACAAGTTATCAATTTGAGACGTGTAACTCACTACTTGTCCGAATACCGCTTCGAACGGCGCACTTAGATATTCCTCGCGCAACTTCCTCCCTTGCTTGCCGACTCGCTGAAAACTCGCCCCAGGGAACCAGGCCGGAAGGTATTTAACTAAACCGAGCTTGTTATATATTATGGAATATTAATATTTTCGCAGAAAAACTCACGGATGGGAAAATCGTTGACCAAATAGTAAGAATTAAGCGTCTGAGCAAGAAACGCATTCGATTCGTGGACAATCTTCAGCAGCGGATCATTTTCCACAACCATATGCCCATACGCTAGACGCATGATAAATGCACCAGTGACATCCTTGGTAATGTTGGCGACGTTTTCAGGTCTGGCATAAACTCGTCGGAGAAATTCTAGCGTATATTCGAGGTGCTGAGGTGCATATGATCGAGCAGCGGTTTGGTGCAAGACAGAAGCAATAACCCGTCGCATCTTCTTGTGACATTCGTCATGAGTTCGATACAACCCGACTGACGTCGACCATCCGAGGCTTGGGACATCAGCCTTGGTTATATTCCAGGTCGTGTGCGAGAACTTACATTTCTTGTGCCATGACGTTGCGCGGGCGGTTGGCGGTGGCTGCTGCTTGTTTCTCGAGAAGCTCGTTTGCAAGTTCGATCGTGTTAACTACGATATTAGTTTCATTGGTCGTCTGGAGGCAAATTATATCACCTGAATTTCTATTAGATATGACCATTAGAACGAGGGAATACGCACCAAGAGTTTCTCGATACTCGGTTGCAAGCGGGACGTAGCGGTATGGCTGGTTCATTAATTCCCTATTTTGCCATAGCCAGTGTTTTGGCGGTGAAGGAGGTAATGGTAAGCGAGTGGAAATGGACTTATGGCGCCGCCAAAGAGCCCCCAGAGCGAGAAGTGCCAAAAACGAAATCACCGAGGCGGGCAGATTCGCGTCAGCACCTGAAAACTTTGAACTTCGGATGAGCGAACTCATGAGTATGAGCGAGGGGAGATGTTCCGTGCTTACCGGGGCGGGGCAATCCATATAAGCCAGCGACAGCGTCACGCCCACGGAACGTGGTACATATTTGAGATCAGGATGGGTGAGATGACATCTCCCGATGCGGGTCATTATATGTCCTAGAGCTTGATCGACTACGGATATTATTGGGGCCTGATCGTATCAGGAAAGCTTCAGGCTAAAAGGGAAAAATCGAGCCAAAAATTGCGTGCGGGGAAGGTGACCCTGCCTCCAGCTAGCGTCTACCTACTGTAGAGTCTTCGACTTCCGGAGTCGTACAGTTGTCCCACGTGTCTAGAGGGGGCTTGCTGATTGCCCTGTGTCCTAAACCTTGTGAGGAATAAATGTGATTGGTGGAACGACCCACAGGGGGCCGATACTCCGTTGCATGACATTTCCTTTCGAGGGACAGACTTCGGCACGATAAGTACCAAACATTGATGAATTTAGCCTTGTGCGTATTACGGAAGTGTGGCAACTTACAAACACGCCTCACATGGACTTGACGACCCGTACCTGTTCTAAACCCGACAAGACACGGGTGGTTCGTCACCGACCTGGCTGCCGGGAAGACGCGATATTTCCAAAACCACGATGGGCGGCAAAAGTCTGTTTGACTAGGGGGTTGGGTATATTATTCGAGTATTTGCATCTTATATTTATGAAACACTGCGCGTACTTGAACCACTCGGGCGCAATAATTAAGCATCTACTTCTTCTGTCCGAGCTTCTTCTCGAGAATCAAAAACGCCTTCATGCTCGGGTCTAAATGCAAGCTGTCCAACGGATCGTCTGCCGGTGCTTCCTTTTCTCCCTTGCGCATTTCTTCTGGCCATTGGCCCACTGGAACAGATAGTTCTCGGAGTCGGGCTCGGGCAACTACGAGATCTTGTTTATAGTCGTCGAGGGAGGAGAGGTAGAGGTCGTATACGCAAACCGCGCAACCAGACATACAGCATTCTACAATAATGGTCAGGTCGGCTCGAATGAATAGCGTCCAACACAATACCACTTACCGTCCGACTCGGGTGGTTTGGGCCGTTGTGGTATGCGTACTCCTCTCACATATACGTGCTTTGGGGCAGATGGAGAGTTCCCAAGTGTGTTGGCGGTTACTGTGAATCCAGTGCGGCCCGCGATTGCCGCTTTCGCCACTTGGTGGTTTACGACATACTGAGCAGCAGGATATGGAAGGTTCATTCGTACAAGTTCCCAATGGCGGTTTGCAAGATTTCGTGCGCGCGTGGAAACATGTCTAGTCAAGGATGTCGGTGTTAAGATGGATGCGCGACGGAAGGGCGCAAGTGGAGGGAACAAGAATGACATGGCTAGTCACGTGTGATGACTCAGCAGGGTCTTGACCGGTCGTCTTCGCTACACTGCCCTCTCTTCCACACCCGCCAGCAGCCATGTCCTCGACCCAGAACAACCAGCAGAGCAGCCAGTCCAATGCCGCGTCAAGTGCGTTTTACGCATTTCAATTTTGCTAATGACACTAATATGTTTTCCAGCGTCGAACTCGGTCGCAACTACTAGCTCGAGTAGCTCAACCATTCCCCAGACTGCTCCTCCCGGTACCCTTTCCTTCACCATACCTGCCCAGACGATCACGGCTTCATATTACAAAATTATGGCAAACAACCCGATTACGTTTGGTTGGAACTTTACGAGCCTTATCTCGACTCCTGCCGCTCTTACAGTCCAAGCCTACTGCGCTGACAATGGAAACACGTACCGTGTTGGGCCAACCAACTCTTTTGGCACTGTAGACGGGATTATCCCTGGTACGGCCACTCAGGTGGGTTTATCCGCTGGATTTGCGCCTCGAGACAGGATGCTGATGTAAGGGTTTCTCGGCTAGGTTGTATGGGATGCGTATGCACAACAAAGCGAGCCCGGTGCGAATCCGCTTGTCCAGGCAACCTACACACTCCGAATCTTTGATGAACGCGGTCTCACTGCTGGAAACGACCCTGGAAAGCTGTCGCCAAACACAAATGTCAAGTTTGCCATGTATAGCCCCGCGCAATATACGCCGATCGAATGTGAGTATCCGAGGTTTACTCCGCTGCCGGACCGCTAATGAATGTTTTTTAGCCGGCTGGAAATGTGTGTCTTGCAGCGGAGCGACCTCGTCATTTTCTTCGCCTTCATTTTTGGCCCTTGGGATGACGTTGCTTGTAATGATGATCTCGGGTGTTGGGCTTCTCCGGGGGCTTGTGAGGAATTGGTGAGTGTGCCTTTGTGGGTTTATCGGCATTGATCTGAGCGAATCGTTGATTCTTTGTTATCCCGTTCCTTTGATCTTGGCACTCGCACCGCCGTTCGTCCTGAATCTTGGTTATTTTTCCGCATCGCTTGATGTCCGACCCTGCGCAACTCTGTCCTGGCTCGACTGACCCGATTTGTTCACTTCACAGATGACTAGACCCTGTCCCTGAACTTTGTTCTAGTCTGTTCTCATGGACTGCCTGTTGCACGAGTTTTACGGACTTTTCAGTTGTGTGGCTGGTTATGGCCTATGCTACGCGCTTTCTCCCTCGCATCATGTTCCACGCACATATGGACATCAACTCACTCGCTTTGACTGTTTTTGGTTCGTTTGTGCCGTATTGTAGTGAGTTTACTGCTGTCGGGTTGGTAGTATCTTAATCATAGAGGACTTTTACACGGTTTTGACGTGTGGCGAGGTCATTTTATTTGAACATTGAGTGTGTGCATTGTCGGAACTTGGTGACTGCGATTGTAGCGTATACAGGCAAACCACTAGTTACAACTACCACGATGTGCGGCGTTGGCTGTTTTTAATCCCAGTCGTCTTTACCGTTGGGTCTTACATAAGCGCGGACTCATTCTCGAGCTCGGCGCTGGCGGGGTCTATAGACAAACTTGGATACTATTTTCAAGGCATATTTCTTTTTCTCCTTTCGAATACATTACGTCTGCTCCGACAGTACTTTTTATTCGTGATTTGTCGCAGCTGTGGTGACCTTGTCCATGAACAAATGATCATGCAGTGTATTGTCTCTGCTAATCATGGGTCGGTTGGATGAATGGCCCTAGAGGTGACGAGTCCCCGAGGTAGCGACTCGAAGTTGTAACTAACCTGGAGCTCCCACGCGAGGGCAAAGGTCAGCCCACGACGCTTGCAATTGTTGAACAGCCCACCGAACTTTTTCGGCGGCTTGTCATCCTCGGTTCTGGAAGATCAATTATTGCATTTGCCGAGCAAGATCGGTGGCTATGTCAGCATGACGTAAGAATACAGCACCGTGAGATCTTCAATACCGACGCCGACGATCACCCCAGCTGCTCGTGGATTTTGTTCATCGCCATGCGGACTTGAAGCACCTTTTTTAAAAAAGAAAAAGTACAAGGGCAAATTGATAATACTTCTCGAAGCCTTACCAGCGATCCATGGAAATGTGTTCGAATCAGGCTACTCTTCCCCACATGACGGTCTTGGCGCAATCTGTAGTCGCCTTCTCTGCAACTTGGTACGTGAAACATCATTCACGCTCCATGGCGCGCCTAGAGCCGTAAACCTGGAGTTTCCCAGGCGGGCCATGTAGGCGCCAAATCAAGAATCGGTGACCTTTTGCACCGCCGCTTTTTCAAAACGGAGTGCTTTGGTTCGGTGCTTAACTCGGTCAAAACATACCTCAAAACTTCGGAACGCAGCTATACAGAGCCAATACACATCTCCATGTGCTCAGAAATTATTTTTGTCAGCCGCTTACCCCCCGAAACAGGTTACCACTTTTGAAAAAGTGGCGTTGCGCAAGGCTCCATCATGTTCGGATCTTGCGGGTCAAAAACATCAACGGTTCTCCTGGGTTCGCGCGGTCGGCCGTTTTGGATCACAACGAATAATACGAGTTGAAGTATTTTATCCAGTATGCAAGAGTTCGGAGGGGAGCTGCGGCGCGCACAGTGGATCGTCTGGGCACTGGGCCCGCTCGGCCTCCCGAGCTGTCACGCGTCGCGTCGCGTTAGAAGTTCGCTACCGCTTCTCCAAGTTTATCCTACTCGGCGCATACAATAGACGTAACTTCTCGAACACTCCGGACATCAGCTGTCAAAAGATGAACTGCCTAATTTCACCCCATTTCATCTTGTGTGCATAAAACCCACTCCTCCTCGGTAGCCCCTCACGTCTTGCGACAGGGCAAACCTGAAGCTGTTACAGGTTCTCGTCCTTGAACTGCGATGCGTGTTGCAAGTTTGTTCAAGGCGGCTGTTCCAGCGTTGTTCTGGGCTGGTGTATCTGACGCGAAACTCGTCAAATACACGCTGCTGGTGAGTAAATCAGAACCCAGAGCTCGGCGACATGTTGAAAACCTACTTGACTTTCAGCTCACCAATGGCACCATTGCTCCCGATGGTACGAATTATAGCGAAATTTGAGACATCTGATTTTGAATGTGTGTTTCAGGAAACACTCGTGAATCCTGGTTGATCAATGGGCAGACGCCCGGACCTCATCTTACCTTTGATGAAGGGGATCAAGCCGAGGTGAGTACCGATCCTTGCATTGGGCCCAATCCGATAAATATATTTTCTAGATTCACGTGTTCAATTACGGATTTGAACCGACTACCATCCATTGGCACGGGTTCGTGGTGTATGCAGAGGTGTAGTTGAGACGAACTTATATTTTGTGTCTAGAATCGAGCAGAAGGGCACTCCTTGGTCTGATGGTGTCCCTGGTCTCACTCAGTTAGTCTTGGGTTTTTGGTAAGATTAATTCTAATGCAAATAACAAAACAGGTATCCGATTCCAGTTGGGAGTGACTTTGTTTATCGTTTTAATATCACTCAATATGGGTTTTATTGTGAGTTGTGTTCGTTTTGTGTGAATGTGGTATCTAATTTGGTGTCTTTTAGGGTATCACTCTCATAATGTGAGTCGGAGAGCAGGGGAAAATCACCAGCTAAATCAATGTCTTCCTAGAAAATGCAAAAAGATGATGGATTGAAAGGGACGCTATTTATCCGACCAAAGCCTACCCGTGAAACTCCGTTCAGTCAGATATCCGCGAATCCCGACACACTCAGAGTGCTGGAAAGGGCTGCCAACAATGCCCTGCTGTTCAACGCGTGAGTGATCCTAACTTGAGGTATGTGTGATTGCCAATGGCTTAAGCAATGTTGTATAGGTACGACTACAACCACTACATGTCTGATTGGTCGTTGTCGGAGTGGAAACGCACAGGAATTGAGCAGCTTTGTGCAGACAATATTCTGAGTGAGTAATAGGCTGATGTTGTTCTAATCATTTCGCTGATTATCTGGGCGGCAAGTTAATGGCAAGGGACAAGTGGCATGCCCCAACAAGGCGATCGTTGATCCACTAACTCTTGAGTTGCAAAAGCCAATCACGCCCAAGGGGTGAGCGATCGCAGCTGATATGCCGTGCTATGGAGCTCATATGTTTTTTTATCAAGATGCATATCACCAAATAATACCCTATTTAACCTTTTCTCTGGTGCCAAGGTTTGAACTCTTGGTTTAATGATGTCCCTGTGCTGACTGCTCTTTTAGCCCGAGCTTGCGTACGGCTTGGTTTCTATTTCTTGGTTGGCGTAGTTTAACAGATTTCTTTAGATCTCCAAAGGTATTCTACGAATGCGAGAATACGACTACAAGCTTGCAGCATTGGGTTGTCAATAAGCATGATAAATGGGTTGCATTCAACTTGTTGGTAGGTGGCCTACTCTAAATTGACCCGGTCAGTTGCTGATGCAGGTCATGTTGATAGAATAGCGGTAGTATTTGGGACTTGCGTGTCTCGATCGACTCGCACGATCTTTACGTTTGTTAGTTGTTGGTTATGCACGGAGATAAGATATTTACTAACGATGCGTAGATGCTGCCGACGGAAGTTTTGTCAATATCAAAAAGGTGAACTCCATCCTTATTCCTATTGGTAAGTAATCAAAGGTTCTCCGTGGTACCAAGGTTAACGGCTGTAAAAGGGGAGCGATACTCGTTCTTCGTCAAGGTTTGTTGGCTTGCATTCGTCCATGCGTTAGTCTCACCGTTCTTTTGGGCAGCTCGACCAGCCAGTTGATGATTACGTCGTCCGAGTCGGTGAGTCAATATATTGTGCTCCTGAATTTATATGACCTAATGATCTTCCTACAGCTGCGGCTGTGTGTTCTTTTTCTCATCATTGAACACCCAGAGCATTAATTCTGCCATAATAGGTTTTGCCTCAGCTACAATCAGGATTTGCTGTCCTCTCATATACCACGATTGGTACGACAACTGCAACGGGGTTCCCAGTCGACACGACCTCGGCCGCCAAGAAGCCTGTGAGTGAATGTATGTTTGTGCCCCATGTGGATTATTAACTTAAGGTATTCGTAGTATATCGACTACGTCGGCAACAGGTAAGAACTTGGCCATTTTGTCCGGGCCTCTTGATTTTCTAATTGTCAATAGTATCAATGGCGGTGTCGAACTTGCGGCCCATGTGCTTTCACCTTATCCCGCGAACCCTCCTCCTCAAGGTGAGCATATTTATTTAAACAGATATTATGCCTCCTGATACCATTTATTAGGACCTGCTGACCGAACCATCCGCCTCGACATTGGCCGCCCGGCCGAGATGAAGTGGACACTTAACAACGTGCCTTGGGATGCACATGGCGATTACACTACTCCATTGCTATTTGAACCTTCCCAGCTTCCACACTTGGATAACCGGACACACTTTTCGTACCCTTATGGATCGTTGGTTGACATTCTTGCGGTCGTAACTGCGGGAAATCCAGCAATTCATCCGCCTCATCCTTTGCGTGAGTTTACCATATTTAGATGCCTCGTATACCATCAGCTAATACTGGGAAACGTAGATAAACATGGCAACAAAGCCTGGTTCTTGGTATGTGGGTTGAACTTGAGTATGGGCACGTCATTTTACACCTTGCTGAATGTGTAGGGCTCGGGTGTGGGGGACTTTCCGTACCAGTCTATCCATGAGGCCGTTCAGGCCAACTTTAGCGGTATCAACATGGTTGACCCTCCTTATCGTAGGTCGCTATTTTTATATTGAATTTCCTTACTGATTAGTTCAATGTTTACTACTAGGCGATGACTTCGTAACTGTGAGTGGTTGAGTAAGATGCATTTTTGAGGTGCCTTGCTGATTTGGATCGTGCCTTTAGCCAGCTGACTCGAGTGGCAAGGCATGGTTGGCATTCCGCTACAGAGCTGAAGACGTTGGGCCCGTTTTTTTGCACTGTGTGAGTATTTATAGTATCACGCTTTAAAGCCAGCTTGCTCATTTACTGTCTGCAGCATCTTGATCCCGTAAGCGCGAAAACATTAGTCGTTGAATTTAACTAATAAATTTGCAGCACCTTGCGACCGGAATGGCCGTTGTTTTTATGGAAGGGGTATGATTGAATCTGATTGTCTGTGTGCCGGTGTTGACCCTATTCTCTAGGTTGAACGTCTTACCGAGGGTTACATCCCCACATATTACTACAATCGAAACAAGCCTGAACCGTAATCTGCTTCTCTCTTTCGTTCCTTTTATGTTAGGCCGTGCACTTATACCGTAATTTTATTATAAAGCTTAGTAATAGATGCGTTTTATTGTTCAAAAACTCACGTATATGAGCTTGAATATTTTTCGAGATTTTACATTTGTGCCATCGAATTGGCTGTAGGGTCAACGTTATCCCATTATTTCATTCATGATCCTCGCTCACTCATCCCATAACAACTTAACTATAGGGAGGAATTCTATCAGAATGAGAACTTAAAAGTACAACTGAGGGAGCACTCAGGGGAGGAATAAGGCACAGAAAAGACCAATACAGTTAATGTATTCTAGTATACGTGCGTATACACTTCAGAGACGAAGCATAAATATTCGGAACGAAGATAGAAACATGGATGTGCGAGCGTCGCACATTCAACAATCTAGTAACGGCTGTGTATGCGCGACCATATTCGTGTTAATAGTATCACAATAAACAATGCAACATTTACCACCCAATAACTATTGTGGAGCAACTAGGTTCACCCATTTCTTCTATGACATTTTGGTTTAAAAACGTGCGTAACATTATAATGGAGGGAGATATCGATGCAGCGGCGGGCAAAATTACAGCAATAATGTTTGGCCATTTGACTGACTAAGCATATGTATACATGTATACACCTTTTACACTCCTCAATTATAGTCAAGGCAAGCTCTGTAATATTACCAGCGGGTGCCCCCTAAGTCAGGGTATATATCTTTAGTAAGTTCAAATACCTCTAGCTCACTAGGTGTGTAAATTCAGCGCGAGCATATGTAAATTTATCAGAGGATAAGCTTGTTGCTGCAATTTTATTCGCTGTAACTACAATGTGTGGTAATTGTATGCCTTACTCAGGTTCTTTTGCCCAGCACATCCGCTAACCAAGTAGAATTGTTTTTCAGGTTGGACCCGAGTGTTCCTGGCATTATTTTTTCTGTACGAATGCGATGCCACGCAACCCTACCTCCCCCGCAGAGTCGTTTGCACGTCCCGCAAACGCGAGAAGCTGACCGGACCAGGAGATCCTGGTTGTCGCATTCTCGCTCAGCCCCTTTGCAGTACCGAACGGACCTATAAAATATCCAATCGAGCATACAGTAATTGTCTCCGACCGCGATTCGACTTACCGAAGGTACGTTGAGCTCTAGTGACTGAATTTTGGACCACAAGTGTCAACTGCTGAACACAGTCCCCCATCCAGGGCTCCCCATTATCGGTACTGCCTGACTTCCCATTTACTGCACTGATATACTCGTTTTCTGGAAGAGATATCATGAGCGATTCATTATGATTACCTCAGACTCGGAGTAAATTATATACAAACCTCTCAAGGTTAACGTATCGCTAGAAGTTCTTTTCACGCCATGGCCGATCGTCTGAGTTTGGCCGTTTCTGAGCCGGTATGTTACCCTGGCGTGCAATGTCCAGACCACTTAATAACCTGCCTGTCAAAGGCCTTGAACTTACATAATTCCATCGATGACCCAGCCAGATGCGATGGTGACGTTGACAATCGGGTGCTGAACATCCAAATCCAGCCTCGCGTCATTGAAAAGCACACCACGGGTGAAATCCGACCCGCCAAACTGAGGCGAGAGGTAGTATGCGATTCGATCTTGAGATTTGCTAAGGTCTCCAAGAGCTTCTGAGAATTCCCTCATCTCTGAAGCAAATACGGCAGCAGTGGAGTCGATGACTTTCACTTTGAGGCTGAATACGAGCGACTATCATTCGTGGGTAATTTGTAAGTCTACGACGCAGTACGAGGACGGACTTACACTGTCAATATCGGCATTTCCTCCCAAGTAATTACTGAGCTCTATAATATTGCTATGAGCCTAGCAGGCGGAGCAAATGTGAGAACAAGTATTACTTGGTCGGTTTGGAGGTAGTACACACCGTTGCCCACATGTTAGCAAATCGTTTTAATCTCCCAGAGACGTCAATGACGTCTTGACCCAGGATGGAAAATGCTGTCTGTACATCGTGGAGCTTCGATTTATCCACCGCAACTCGCCTAGCCTGTTCTGCAACCCGGTCTTTTTGCCGACGCAGATCTAATTATATGTGAGAAATAATTTGTGTAATTTCTTGCTTCCGGCCCTGATATTGGAATTTGGTTGCTTACCTTCCTCGAAACGTATATGCTTCTCGATGCGCTCCCTAGCTTCGTCCATGAGTTTATGCTATATGAGTCTAGTGGTCAGTGATGTCTGTTCCTATGCATATAATGCGAGGCTAAATACTTACGCTATGACCGGATGAGAACAAAGACTCAAAAAATCCCCCAATCTTTGAAAGCCCAGCGAGCACTCCGTCAAGAGCGCCTTGCGCTTGAGCAGCCTAGAAAACAATAAGCTTACACCGGTACGTTAAACTTGAGCCAGTATTACCTCCGACTGTTCCCTGAACCAATTACTAATAGTCATGAACCGTGATAATCCAGAAGCATGGTTTAGACATACCAAGCAATATTTTGTTGTAATGACTTCATTTTGTAATACATCTCTTCTAGTTCAACTTTGAGTTCGGCCCCTTTTTCCGTAGCGAACTTAGAAAACGCGTTCCGCAGACCAATAATTTTGTCGGACAAGTCGATGAAATCTTGAGATATTTTTTCACTTTCGGCCTTCAATCCACGATCGCCAGGGTTATTCTGTGAATGTGCACGTGGTTATACCGCATCAGCCCGTGATTCAAACGTGAATGGCCCTAAATGTAAAGCCGCATAGCACTGACCGTCAGCCAGTTTGCCAACAATTGTTTATCAGCTTTAATGTTGCTTGCCCCGGGGCTAAATTTGCTGGCAACATTTGCATTAAAGTCTACAGTTGCCACATGATTAACCCTAGATATCAATGTGTAACCTAAGTGAAGACCTACCATCGATATATTGCGCCCCGTCTATTGATACCGATTTAACCCGCTTGAGGAGTTCACCAAACCGCTTGGGATGCAATTGGTTGCTTTGAAATTTTGGTAAATTGTAAGGACACAACGTACCCCATCTAGTGGATCCCACTGGCCTTTCCAGTTGCTTCCAGGATACTCAGAATCGATTCTCCCAAGTCGTTCACTTGAGTCTTTGAACGAGACTGAAACTTGGAGCGCGTCGTCAGCGAGCCTTTTTGCATCATGGTCGCTTATTATAGCAGTAGTAAGGGCGCCTCTTAGAAGAGCAGTGTCGAATAATGATATAGCTGCAATGAGCAAATCCTTGTTGACAAGGGGTGACGTGTCCGCCATGGCTGGGCAGTGATGTCGATGGCCGTGAAGCCTACTGGCAGCTTAAGTATGGGCCTGCATCTGTATACTTCGGTGGCTCAGCTTGATACACGCACCCCGAGTAATAGGTGAGCGCAAACGTCGACACCAATACAGTAGATATCCCAACGACGATTTACGTGATTAGAAGGTCCAGAACATTACACGTGCAGTGAGCGAGTCTCGAACCTTCTGATGGTCGTGGTATTGTACGTGCATATATAATTGATGTGACAAATTTACAACGATTCTCTGAATTCTACAAAGCCCGCTGTGCTCGGTAAACAGGGGGGGTTAGCTCCTGAGGCTCTCGAGCAGCCAAGAGGCTCAGGGGCGCTCCCAATAACACACAAGCAATTACTCTAGAATTGCTCATGATGCATCAGGAGTGCTTCGGATATTCCCAAGCGCCAGGAACCCGGGGAGCCAACCCCCATGTTTCCCGAATACTCGGGAGCAAAAGTCGACTTTGCAGAGCGAGAACACCAAAGTTCTAAGTTAGGAAACTGGGGCAACACAAGGTGAGCCGTTTACAATACTGCAATATGAGGGCTCGCACATAAATGTCCTATCTAAGGTGTTCCGCTGTTTTTGGTATCGTTGTACCAGATGTATGCGCTCGTATACGTACGTTCTTTCCTTGTAAATAATCTCCAGTAGCCTGAAATTTTTATTCTTTGCCAAGGTCGAAGGGTGTGTAGATCTCTGCGTGCCTAACCTTGCAGAACGGGTCCAGGCTCTGCTCGGGAATTGCTTTGTCTGAAGTAGTGCGCAACGGATGGGGGGTTTGGCCATGGTGTGTCAATGTGGCCCTTAAACCGTACTGTACTCGTATCAAACCGCAGCTGCAGCGGAGGACGAAGCTAGCAGTATATTCATATG
Organism: Ceratobasidium theobromae; assembly: GCA_037974915.1. Classification (NCBI taxonomy): domain Eukaryota; kingdom Fungi; phylum Basidiomycota; class Agaricomycetes; order Cantharellales; family Ceratobasidiaceae; genus Ceratobasidium; species Ceratobasidium theobromae. The sequence goes on from JBBBZN010000028.1 coordinate 28,633, forward strand.
ATAAGCTAAAACATTATAGTACAAAGGGTGAACTGCAGAATTGTTATCCTAACAGTTCTGGGGTTATTATGTCGTTCATTCCTGCATATCAAACTTGGTGACCAGTGGGGTTGTTCTCATAATGTTTTACATCGATGGCCTTCTTCTCTGTATTACCCGCCTCCATATCGGAGGACTTGCTCGATGCCGCTGTCTTATAACTGCCTGAGTTATTCACACCGTCGAATATCTCCGCAAGCTCCTCGATAGTGTAGCCCTTTGTTTCTAGTTGGGCGTTATGTTTGAGTCAGCGATCCATGATGCGAATAAGAAACAAGACCGACCAGGGTAGAGGAACCAAATCAGAACAATCAGCGTCAAAAGTATCACGCAGTAAACAATGTAATATCGCCATCCAATAGCTGCTAGCGCAACTGGGTTTACCCATTGGTTCTATGACATTTGTTCAAGAAGGAACGAAGCGTCATGATAGTAGGAGGTGCTTACAAATGCCGTTGCTATGGCTTGAACAATCTGCAATAAAGACATTCCCATGGAACGAATCGAGTAGGATAGAATTTCTGCGCTGTATGCGGTAGGGAGCGGCGTCCAACAAATATCATAACTAGAAATAATCTATGAGATACGTTCAAGTAGCCGATAGGAGTTAATTGGCCAACTCACAAGCCAAACGTCAGGAAGAGCATTGGAATAACAGCAAGTCCAGTTGCGCGGTCAGCCGTACGATCGAACGTGGCACTGAGCGCAGTAACTACAATGTAGCAAACCAACATGCCACACGTTGCGAATAGCCAAATTGGGCGACGACCAATGCGATCTACAGAGAGCGAACCCAGGATGGAGATGACCCAATTCCAGAGCGCCAAGCCACCTAAAATAATAGACATACTTCAAAATCATGAAAATCTAGCAGAGAGTGGGACTGCACCATTCAAAGCACCTTGTTGGTGGGCGTTTGTTATGCCGACAAGAGTCAGAACTAGCTCACGCGAGGCTATTAATTTAAGATACGCAATAAGAAAAGGAAACGCACCTGGCGCGAGGTAGTAGGTAATGATTCCTACGCCATTCAGTTGAGCACCCAAGGCTGAAATCACTACAATCGTAGTTCTTCGGCGGTTTCCGTGAGTACGAACCATGTCGAACCAGGAAGATTTCGCTCGAACGTGGCTCTCAGCAGCCAACGTATTCTGAATCTCTGCTAATTCATTCCGAACGAGTTCATCGTTGGCGTCTCCGTTAGCATGATATCTCGCTAGGGTTTCCAGCGCTTCGTCGTCACGTCCTTTAGACACCAACCACCCTGTGTAATGCGCGGGTATTAACTACCAGAAGCAATTGGGCTGAAATCACAACTCACGAGGAGATTCTGGCATCCAAGGTAGCGCGATCAGCTGAACAACAGGGAATACACCCTGGAGCCCACAAGGGACGCGCCAAATCCATGGCGAACTATGATCGAGCACTGAAATTGTACGCAGGTCATTAACATTATTGATCTATTGTGGGTTGGTTGAATCACTTACTTCCAAAACATATCCACGCAGCAAGGATACTACCAATATAGTATGTTGTCATATACAAACTGGTCGCTCGACCGCGGGTGCGAGGGTGGGTCAGCTCAGCAACAAGGATCGGTGCTGCGGACGCTTGAAGGCCACTTCCTGAGCTATTAATACAATACAGTCAACTATCAGTTTGGTCATCGTAATTGTCGGACCCACCCAACGATAACTCGAGAGGCTATGAATTGACCATCTCCCTTTGCCGTCGCCTGAACAACTGCACCAATAATGACAAGAACACCACCAATCCACAGTATGAACTTGCGTCCGAACTTGTCATTTGTCCAGGCCGCAAATAGTGGAACGACGATTGCGGGAAGATACTGGGAAGCGGAAATCAACCCTAGCTGTAGTACAAAAACAATGCCTCAGCTTGAAAGGTCGTTTCGGTGGTTAAGCATGCTAACTCTGTTGCCAGACGGCGTATCAAAATAGGTGTTCCACTGGGGAAGTGTCTGAAGTCCATTAAGGAGAGAGCCGTCCTGGTCATAAGGTGAATTAGCACCATTGCGTGTAAGACTCATTAAGGCACCCACAAAGCCGGAAGTGGTACTATAAAGATGGCAAACGCATTTAATAAGTTCTCTATGATAGGGTTATTGCATCTGTATGATAATAATCACTTACATGGATAAATATATAATTCCTGGAAAATGTGTGTGGGTAACATTAATTAAGGAACAAGGGGAGATACAACCTACCTAGCCAGAAGTGAAGCTTGCGGAGACCACCGTCCTGCCACCAGTTGTGGTGGGTGTTATTTCTCCAGGTAGTGAATTGCGCGGTTGTTCCTGTCATGTAGAAGCAAGGGAAGGAATGAGGGGAAGTGGGCCCCGCGGGGAATCTTATGTACTGCCGGAAGGCCAAACCAAGTAGAAATTTAGCGGGGCCATTGAACACATAGAAGGCCTAAAGTAGGTAGAAATTATCCCCAATATGGCAATATTTCCCGGCACTGTATGATTTGTAGGTCACGAGATTGTGGTGAATCTCAAATACCCTCGGCCAAAAGGACCGGCATATTTTATACCATTCACTCACCGTGGTACATCTCCACCTCTTTTGAAGGGAGTCACTCGTAAATGGTGGGGAAATGAGGATATATCGGGAATCAGCGCTATTGTCGTAAAACAAGCGCTCCCCAGAGTATCCAACCACGTCCATGGCTAATTGATCTCAGTCCCGCCAGGGGTCGCTAAGATGGAATGTCGGTGAATTTTGAAAGACTGCGCAAAGTTGTGCCTTGACAAAAGGCTCTTTATGGCTCTTCATTCCCACCAGCGCCGGTACAAATACTTTCGGAGGCTGCGGCGAACATTCCGATTTCGCTTGTGTTTAATATACACAAAGAGTTTAGAACTTGTGGCTATTGATGAGAAATAAAGGGAGAGCTCGGTGAGGTGTTTACCCCAGGAAGGATGGTGGCCATGGTGTGGGTACAGGTTGGTGGAGGTGAAGTGTACCTCGGCGCTAAACATTTACCTGGGTAAGCGCCGAGCCCCTTCTTGCTGCCAAACTTGAATAGGGTTTTTACCTTGGATAGCTAGCTAACCGTAATAAAAATTTAGAGCAGTATTTTTTATCCCATAGGTGTGCAAGTGACAGGACGGATACACCGTCCAAGATCATTCCTCGATTGCTCACTATTATTCAAGCAGAACAGGCTTCTCAAAGCTTGAAATGGGCCTAGTTCAAGGAGAATCCATCACATCGATGGCAAGACCGGCGAATTCAACCAGGCTGGTTAGAAATGGGATTAATACCGGCGCCCAGAGGCCAACCACTCCAATACCTACTCTTTGTATACCATGGCTGGACGTGTTCTTCGTGTTGGAATTATCGGTACAGGGGAAGTCGCGCAGACCATCCACGTTGGTTTCTTTTATTTTTGCGGCTGCTCCTGTAACTCTCACCTACTTGTTTAGTTGCCGACGCTCCAGTTGATGTCCCACAAGTACAAGGTCACGGCTTTGAGCGACGTTTCTAAGCTGTCAATGCAGCACTGTGGTGTCAAGTTTGGCATTCCCGCCGATTGCTGGCACGAAAATTCGTGAGTATAATTTTTGTCAATGTTCGTCGCGTTCTTACTTGCAATCAAGGCAAGATCTCGTAAATCGGAGCGATGTGGACCTTGTGGCTATCCTTACCGCCGACGAATACCATGTAAGCGTTTCTCAACTGTGTTAAAAAGGTGCTAAACATGTTGGATCGGGTGCGATTCCAGGCATCCATGGCTGTGCAAGCTGCTGATGCCGGGAAACATGGTGAGTAGGTCGGGCGGTTAAATGGCGACGCGGCTGATCCCATCCAGTATTTATCGAGAAGCCGATGACGTTGACAAACGAGGAAGCGGATTCGATTATAGCCGCTCGGGAACGAAACAACGTGCGTCAAACGGCGACAGTATCCGGTGCCTCCACTGACGCGAACGATAGGTGATAATCTTCGTAGGATATATGAGAAGATATGCCCCCGCGTTTATCGAAGCGGTTAAAATGGTTCGAAGTATGAAAAAGATTGACTATGTTCGGGTTCGTGATATTATTGGCCCAGTGAGTATTCGTTGAACCGTTACATCTTTGTCTATCTTACCCACTGTTGTGACAAAGAATAGCTTCTTCATACCTCAAGCTGGCTCATATCCCGTTCTGTTTGATGACTTCTCTGCCGCTGACAACGAGGACCGACGCAATCGGGCTCGGGCAATTTCCAACACGGTTCTTGGCGCACAACGAGCTCAAGACCCGAGAGCGGCATCCACATATCGATTCCTAGGAAGCTTGGGCTCTCATGATCTCTCGGCCATGCGAGAGTTGATCGGGATGCCTAAAAGGTGTATCGGAGCAGGACAAAACGCTCACGGATATTTTATAACGGCTTTATTCGAGGTGTGTATTCAAGCTACGAATGCCACCATACTAATTCCTGGGTAGTACGACGGGTTCATCACGACGTACGAAACCGGGATCGACGGTGTTGGAAAGTTTGACGCACATCTGGAAGTCCACGGAGATAGGAAACGTATTAGGGTTGATTATGATACTCCTTTCGTCAAGGCGAGCCTGAAATTGCTTTGCGAGGTGAGGGCTGACATGATAGATCTTTGCTACAGGGACTCCCAATTTACTTGACAATTCTGGAACATGACGAAGATGGGCATTATCAAGAACGAATTGTGCGACCAACCTTCCAGGACACATATACGTGCGAGTACGAGTCACTCTACGAGTCGATCGTCAGTGGCGTGCCAGTCAAGACAACGCCCGAAGATGCAAAACAGGACCTGGTGTTATTCAAACAGGTGATCGATGCGCTGTATCCTCCTCCCGCCTGAACTTCCTTTGAACGACTTGTGTCCAAATCCTGGTGTTCGGTCTGCATGTTCACATTCAAGTAAACAATGTTTTAAAGTTGAACTGGCCCATTTGGGAAGTGAAAAGCTCGTGTGCAAGATTGCCAATAATTGCGATCTAATGTTTCATCTACCAATGAATAAACATTTTTCCCACCATAGGCGTGAGCACCGGCCCCGTTGGCACATCAAGAAGTTGAGAAACTGGCTATCGCGACGTATCCTCGGACATAACGGCGAAAGAGGGACAACTGTTCCCAGAAATGCTCAATTGCAAACATGGGATCGTAGCACCTACGTCATATGCCGTGCTGGGAATGCTTCCCGCGGCATACATCTGCTTCGAACGTGCGCCCTTTATCGACGTTTCACAATGGATCTTCGAGAACCTCCACTTTGAGAAAAATTAAACTGAGCCCAATTGCAAACATTGAAGCTGACGAGGCTTGAGTGACTCAGGTTCTTTCGGTTACCGAGGAGCGCCAAGAGGAGCAGACTCGGTAATTTCACATTGTGAGTGTCCATGTCGAGGATCTCAGGCTAATAGCCTGCGTTCTCATTGCATTTCTCGGTGAATCTACCAAATAGTAAACCACCTCCGCATACATGCGGGAGCTAGGCCCTAAAATGAATTACCACTAATGGCGCCTTAAACTGGCACAGAGCGGGGGTGGTTCACGATGCTCCCAGCTTTTCCAAGGTCGACGAAACGAATTGTGGCGTATGTAAATGATCGCATCCATATGGTAATTGTCGAGTGTTTGGATCTCAAGATCCAACTATAACGAGCTCGAGGGATAGTATTTTAGATGGCATATATACAGATTATCGGACTATGTATCTAAGTGAAAGCCCGTTTCCCAGAGCTTCCAATCTCACGTTTTCGAAGCCAGGTAACTCGGTTTGATACATGTGGTTGGTCGGCTGCCGAACCCCAGCCTTTGGTCCTCAAGAGCCCAACGGATCACCACCAAACTTGCGTTATACAACTGACAAACGGCCAGCGAGTAACAATATGTATTAACATCCCAGCCGGGATACGATTCCCTTTGGGAACCATGCTAGGTTTGTCACTTGATGTAATTTCGTGAACCGTGAGAGGATAATTGAACGCAGCACCAGCGCCGAGGTCTAGCCCTTCGAGGGTTAAATTTCGTATGCTTGAGATATGGTGCATGCATAGGCTGAAGGGTCGTAGCGAGAGTGCGCATACAAAAGGCAAAACTCACCGTCATCCTAGTCGGGTTTGAAGGTCGTGTGAATCACGTGCCTTGATTTTTTTAAATACATATTTAACGAGGAACATAACACGTGGCCTTGATCATGAGAGCTACGAAATGAAGATCGCACCTTCACCTCCACTATACCCATCATGCCTCCACTTGCACCGCACAAATTCCACATAATTTGATACTCTACCTAGGCGTTCGATCTGCACGTTCTCCCCAAGCCTGTTCTTCGTGCTATTGGTCCACGACGCGACAATAGGACAAATTTGAGGCAGTTTTAGACTCGAACTGATAATGCAATGTTTTTGATAAGAGCGATGACCCTACGCCTTGGTGTTCCGCAGCCCCGCAGACCCCGCGGTTTTCCCACGTAGGTATACCAGTGGTGGCGAGGACGAGGCGGACCTAGTAGCCGGCCCGGCTATCCCTTACGGGTTTATGAGCTTGATTTTGACCCTTGTCGTCGTTGGTGCTGGAAATAGGTGAGTGTGTTTGCTGAGTGGTGGGCTGACTGTGAAGAGCTAAGTGATGCCCCAGGCGTAATCGCGGCTCGGATGTGAGGATTGTTCACCAAAAGTAGTCCCCATTGGTTTGGACTACAAGTAATTGCCCTTGCTGGATCAAATGGGTGACTCTAATGGATATGTTCGAAAGATCTACCCACGCTGTACGCGTTTCTCCATGGATCCCTCGACCTTGAATTCGTCGAATACGGGTTATTAGGGTGCCTCGTGTTTCGCGGCAAGTCCTAATCCGCCGGCATTAATGTCCATTTGACTAAATCAAACGTGTTGATTGATAGGTAAATGATGAGCTGGAATTTCAGTGCGGATTCGCCCACCCGTCGTGACGACGCATTGATTACGGTGAGCGGATGCGTCGATGGAGGTTTACCCTATTGGCTGTTGTAGGAGGGCCACTTATGCGCTGGGCGAGGAGTGTTTCTTTCTTTGGCTTTCTCCGCGGCCCCCTCTGGGCCTATTTATACGGTCTCGTCTCGTAGATAGAACCTCAGCGTCTTGATCTTTCGCTGAGGTATGTTGTATGTCTGTTCTTCGCTCGTCCGTCGTTTCTCACACATGTATAACGCTAGCGCTACGCGTTGGTTCTGTGTTTAGGTAGCTACTATACATGAGCGTCTTGATCTTTCGCTGAGCGCTACGCGTTGGTTCTGTGTTTTAGGTACGATTCGGTTGGCTACACGCAGCACCGAGGCCCATATATAAGAGCGAAAGACCAACGTATCCTTATTGTTACTTTTCCCCCTGGTTCTCTAGACGGCAATGTTGTATATTCCCAACCCTCTTTGCGTTCCCCGTCCCGATCAACGGCCCACTGTGACCGAATACTGCTCCAAGGCCGCAGACACTTTGCTTGTCAGCTACTATCGACTTGCACTCGCGCTCATTCATGGATGCCAAGCCAGCCAACGACCGAGCCTTCCCACCGAGCTCGTGCTACATATATTCCGGCTCGCGCAACTCGCGTCTCCACATCCCAACAAGGCGCTATCGACTCGGTATGCTTGTAGCCGACCAGTCGCTGTTCCGCTCTTTTGTGGATTCTTTAAACTTGCGCAGTATCCACTTGGACTTGCGACGTTGGTGACTACCCCAGAGTTGCCATGCTCGGTGCGGCGGATCGAGGTTACGGTGAAATACGTCGGCGATCCCATTTATGCGGCAAGTGGATACTGTTTGTGTTGAGGTCGACTAATCATGATGGGGGTGTAGATGACCACTCGGTGGAGTGATTTTTTCGTGCGGGTCGTACGGTCTGTGGATGTGGATGAGACCTCGCGACGGAAATGGCCTTGCTTTGAATCGAAAGCTATTGTCTCGGATAAAGGCGCGCTTGAAGCGCATAGGACGTTTGACGATCGAGACGCGGTGTGGTCGTTTCGGGCTGGAGATCGGCTCGAGGTGGTGGTGCAGGCGTATGCGGGTGAAGTCCAGGTGGACAAGTTTGATGCGGTTGTCCGGGTGTATGATCGGTGGCGGCCTGTGTTGGGCACTTTGAGTTGTTTGTAGGTTGGGTTGTTGGTTTGGGTTGTGGTGTATTTTTGGGTTGTTCGTGTGTGTATTTTGGGTTTATGGATGTCGCTGTTGATTGAAGCCCGGTACGCTCCATGCACTCGGGCGAGTATCGGCGGCATCTGATGGCACTAAGACCTCGACGCCAAGCTGACCCCCTATAGAGCGGTGCAATTGATAGGGGTGAGCGGGAGAATGTTCGGGCTTGGAGGCTGCCGGGCATCAGAGCTTGTCGAGTTGACACGAATTGTCTAGTGGTATTGTTCAGATGCTCATTACGTTCGCGCCTATTGATCACACGTGACGTGTTCCCACGGACGTTTGTCAACCCTAGCCACGACCGAGAATGCAAGCGGACACGGCGCTCCAGACGTTTTCGCTGGCGAATGATGTGCGCGAGGTGGACGCGGCAGACGAGATGGTAGTGTACGACAAGGTGGAAGCGGCACGCATCGACAAGGAAGCGCCGTGGAAAAAAGAGTAAGTTGCCAGTGCGCGCAGGTTGGTATTAACATTTGGCAGCCCCCACTATTTTAAACGGGTACATATATCTGTGATTGCATTGATCAAGATGGTGATACATGCCCGGTCTGGAGGAATATATGAGATTATGGGGATGATGCAGGGCAAGATTCGGGCGAGTGATCAGAGTCTTGTTGTGCTGGATTCGTTTGCGTTGCCTGTGCAGGGTGAGTGGAGTGGGTAGATGGGAGTGGTGTGTGACGGTGGTAGGGACCGAGACGCGGGTCAATGCGGCCAACGAGGCCAACGAGTACATGGTGGCGTTCAAGGAGGGGTCGGAAAAGGTGAGCGTGGAGCACAAGGCACAACTGACTGGCGCAGGCAGGGCGACTGGAGAATCTGGTGGGGTGGTACCACTCGCATCCCGGGTATGGGTGCTGGCTGTCGGGCATCGACGTGGACACGCAGAGCACGAACCAGCGGTTCCAAGATCCGTTTGTGGCTGTTGTGGTAAGCGGACAAGGAAAAAGAGCAAGGTGACGACGGGGATGCAGATTGACCCGAACCGGACGATCTCCGCCGGCAAAGTGGACATTGGCGCGTTCCGGACGTTTCCTGCGGATTACAAGGCGCCTGCGACGGAGACGACCGAGTACCAGTCGATACCGCTGAGCAAGATTGAGGACTTTGGGGTGCATGCAAACAGCTACTATCCGCTGGAGGTGTCGGTGTTTAAAACGAGGTGGGTGGGGCGAGTGTGTGATTCCGCGCTGACGGGAGCAGGTTGGACAATGAGCTTCTGAACCGGCTGTGGAACAAGTACTGGGTGAATACGCTGAGCCAGAGCCCGCTGATCTCGGTGAGTCGAGTGGCCGACGGGCGCGACTGACGCGGGCAGAACCGGGCATATGCGGTGTCGCAGCTGGCGGACCTGGGGGCGAAGCTGGCCAAGGCGCAGGGGGGGCTGAGTCAGCGGGGGTCGGCTCACGGGGCGCTTGCAGGTGGGTTGACTGGGGATAGGAGCACTGACCCATGGCAAACAGGGATCCCCGAGGAGATGCTGCGCAAGGGCAAGGGCAAGGACGAGGAGCGGCGCGAGGAGAGCGCGCTGGGCAAGGCGGTCAAGGACAGGTAATTAGTAATATTATATTATTATTATTGACATGTTATAGCACCAAGATCGCCCGCGAGGCGCAGCACGGGCTCATTGCGCAGGTGCTCAAGGACATTGTGTTTGGGGCGCGGGCGGGACAGGGGCAGCGGGCGGAGCGGGTGGCAGGGGTGGTGGGGGGCGCGCTGTAGATACTGAATGAGACTGTTTGCGGATGTATGCGTGCGGGGGTATATATACCAGCGTCGGACTCTCCCCTCTGCAGCCCGCCATGGAGCACATTGCGTCCTATCCCCAGCTGCAGCTCATCCAGCGCCACCACCGCATCCACCGCCCCCTCGGCGCCCCCGCACACGGCACCATCGGCACATTCGCCGACCTCGCTGCCGCTGCCGCCCTCCCCACCGCCGCTGCCCTCGCCCAGCGCGTCGGCGGCCGCACAGACCCCCTCTTCAACCCCCAGAACACGTCGAATGTCTATATCAATGGTCTGCCCACGTTTTTCTCGACGGCCCAACTGTACGACTTGTGCGCCGAGTTTGGCACGATTGCCAGCGTGCGCACCTTTGACCGCCTGAACACCCCCGAGCCATCGTAGGTGCATTCTCTCTCCATTGCTGCGCTGACTGGCCCAGGACGTATGGCTTTGTCTTGTTTGCCGACATGGAGGCGGCCCGCCGGTGCATTGTGGCCCTGCGCCAGTATAGCGACTTGCATCCCTCGTTTGCCAAGGTGAGATTTATCGCTGGCTGCTTCGGGGCTAACTTGGTGCAGACGCAAAAGATTCCCCAGCCGTCGGCCGATGCGCAGGTGACCGAGGCGTTTGAAAAGCGCATGGAGCGTCTGAGTCTGTTTGACGGCAATGTGCCCAGCCGCGACGACGATGCCGTGTGGCGCACGCGGGTCGCGTCGGCCCCGGGGGTCATGCAGTGCAATCCGCGCCCCCGCTTTGCCCGCTCGCCCCTCGAGACGGTCCCCGAGGACCCCGCGGCGGTCGAGGCCCAGGCCGATGTCTTTATCCAGGGGTATGTGCTGTCTGTATGCGTCGGCTGGGCTAACCCATGCAGACTGCCCTTGCATTTGCAACCCGGCGAGCTCGAGGCTCTCTTTGTCCCCCACAAGATTTTGGACAATCGCGTGTGCCAGGTTGCGGGCGACGTGGGTCTGCCAGACAGCATTTCGGGCGTGATGAGGTGAGCGCTTTTCTCGTTGGCCGATGCCGCTAACTCGCTCTAGGCTGGCCTCGGTTGCCGCGGCCCGCCAAGTCGAGCGCAAGTTGCATGGACTGCAGTATCCCGGCTGGCCCTATGGCCTCAAGGTCATGGTCATTGACAATCATGGCGAGGACGACAATGTGTTTCGGGTGCAGCCTGGCCGCGCACCCTCTACTACTGCCGGTCAGTGGCCCAGCATTGGCCTGGGTGTTCCCATTCGCTCTGGACAAGCATTTTCTGCACGCCGTATTGTTTCGATGCCAGTGGGCACGATGGCTAGCATGCACGCTCCCAGCCCCGGAGTCCCACTGCGGAGCCCCACGGGTGACGTGAGGTGTGTAATTTGGGCACTTTTCGATGGATTGGCGTGATTGACGGCGCTCTAGGGACCCCATTTATTCCACCAAGACTGCCGTGGGCTCGGAACGCTCGAGCCCCATTGGGTCTGAGCGCCATGTCGCTCTGCAGCTCGATGCCGCTTTTTCACCTCGCCCCAGGTCGGGTTCTGGTTCGGACGGCAGCATGAGTCCGGTATCCCCGGCCCTGACGTTTACCAGTGCTGGCCGCACCCCCACGATGGCAACTATAGCCACTCCCCGCCACGATGACGAGAGCAAGAATATCCGCGGCGAAGGCGAAGAGGCCGGTCTGAAGCTCTGTTTGGGCGGCATTGACGGCCAGGTCACGGCCCTGACGGTTGGCCTGGCTGGACTGGACGACTAGAATTTTGGAAACCCGCTCTCGCTCGCTTTTGTCGCTGTTGTTGCCGCGCTTGGATTTTTATTCGTTTTTTTTATCGCACATTGCCAACTGATGCGTAGGACATTAGACATGCCCAGTTTATGTCTTGGCACACACATGATCATGCGCGCATGCCCAATCCAGCCGTCACTTTTTTTTTCTTTTTTCCTTTCTTTTCGTGGTTCTTGTTGCGTCTATTGCGTTGCCCTGTATGGAGTTTTGCTGCTATGATGTGGAAATATACTGCGATTGTAATGCTTTTGGATGACTGGATGGATCGGGAATGCAGATCCCGATTGGGCACGACTGGGCCTGTTTAATCTCGGGTTTAATCTCGACGAGAAGCCTGTCTGGGCGTGGCCGATTTGGGATGCGATGTTGAGCCGAGTGAATGGACTGGCGAGTCTAAATGCGCCACTTGCCACGTGTGGGCTGGGCGCTTGTCGGTGGAGCGGACCGGCGGAACATGCACCGGGCAATCTGTTGCATTTATGAGATTCCTTTTAACCATGCCTTTATTTGTTGTGATCGACAATCTTGCGGCGCCCGGTGCTCCATGGCGATCATTTCATTAGGCACCGAGATGAGCCTGTTGTGACAAAAAGAGCGTTTGTGCCACGTCTGCATTCCAGGAGCTCTTGTTGGTGGCAACCGGTGCATATATGGCGATATTCGATCGATGCTTGGCGTTTCTGGTAGTTTTGGTCGATTGATTTAATTATCAATTGGCAATCACCGAGCCACTGCGAGTTTGGAGTGTCGTGGACACCTCGACCGCGTTTCTCCCGCTTTGCCAAGTGCCCAGAGGATGTGCAAGAAGCGAAAAAGGGCACATACATGCTGCGACCCTCGACCACTTCACTCGGTCGCGTGCAACGACAAAGGCCGAGGTGCGTCAAAGCATTCAATGCAATCGCTAGCGCCAACCAACGCAATCATTGCCAGAGCTTCCATGCTTGTTTGCGCTTTAAATAGAGAGGCTGCGCTCATTGCATATTGTGAATGTTTGGCACGCAGCCTGCGGAGGAGCCAAAGATGATACTTGGCCACAGGGAAAGGGCCGGCGCTTATCTATGTTTAGCGCCCGATCTACTCGCGTTCGCTCCTTGCGCTCTCCCACCTGCGCCAGCTCCCGACTTACCGAGAACGCGTGTAACCGATGCCCAAGGCTATTTCTAAATTCCCGCCCTCCCTGCAGCCCTTTACTAAATGCATGTACAAATGCTACATTCCGTATTAATATTTACAGCATTAAATTATCAACTACGAGCGTCTCTGCGACTGGTTTTGGCCCGCCCTCCCAGCTCGCTTGGCGGGCGGCCCCAGCTGCACCCCGGCCCTACGCGCTATGCGCGGTCGCTGCCGCTCCCAGCCCTAAGTCAGCTGGTACCAGTCGTTACAGAGCGCGAGGCCCGCCCAAAGGCCAAGTTTATTTACTTGTGATTTCCTGGACCCTGTGTCGGTGTCGGTGTGACCATCCAGACTGCTCCCGCAGCTTATGCTGCGCCTTGATGCCCCACTCGACAAAATGACCGTATAGGTTTTATAAATTTTGCAGGTACGTGAGTATCGACGTCATCTTTTGTCCTCGAGCATCGTCATTTATTCGCGGCTGAGGGTAGCCTCCACAGGTCAAGACCACCTTGATTTGAAATTACCTTTTCATTGCAATTCCAGCGCCTGATTCCGCCCGGTTTCTCCATGTTAAATTTGTAGGCTGGGAGCTTCTTGATTGGCGTACAAGGCACGGCATCACATTGAACACAACGCTGCGCTGCGCATACCTATACCTCAATACCACCTATGCAATATCATATCAAATCAAGACGAAATTCTAGTCAGGATTACTCGATCGAGTGCCTTTGTCTTGCTGCGGGCACTGCTCAATCACGGCTGATCATGATTGTAGGTTAAGATTAGAGTTCCCTTTGTAGCTTGTAGAGTAGACATAGGGTCCTAAAGAAGGATTTTTAACTTCATGCAGCCCAATTAGTCTTTTTTTCAGGAGAATAGTCAACCTCTGACAAGTCCTTTTGAATTCCAGTTGTTTGTCGCTAGTTCATGGCGCTACGACATCCGCGCAGCTGTGTCTGACTTGTTAGACTCCCTGTGCAATTGGGTGTACTTATAACATAGTGCGGTCGACTGATTGTATGCATAGCAATTAGATATAGTTGATTTCTCCTACTTTATTGGAGTTATATGCGTGGTAATTATGACACCCTAGCTTTCGCATTTTCAAGTACCATCGATTTGACACGAGAAAAATGACTAAATTGCCTCGCGCTGCGAGATGAATATTCGAATTCAACCAATTAGTACCCCGTTAGTGTGAAAATCATAGCTATATGCATTATCATTATTATGCTAGGGGTACCGTAAAGTTTAACACAGGTCTGTCGAGTTTTTATGAGCCTTTCAAGCTGCATGTTGGTCGTTTGTATGCACACAAACACTCTGCGTTTGTTGTATGCGTCCGATTTCATGGGAAATATACCACGGGGACCCTTCCCACTTCACTCAAGCCACTCCGTAGCCAACATGATGACCTTGTAGCTGGCTGTAGCACGCACACACGTACTCTAATTCGTTCCGAGCTCTAGTGTGGCGCAGCGGCTAAATTTAGCCGATCTTGAAAGTGGATCTGACAATAAAGTCGTAAGGAAATCTTTAAATCGAACTTTCTGGCAGTATCCGCCCCGACGCCTCGCCGATGTCGAAGATTCGATCGTAGGCTGAGTTGGGCATCCAGGAGAGTCACCTGCACTTATAAATCAGCCCTGTCGAGCCGAGAACTGCACCCCTCCCACTTTACGATTACGACATGCACGCTCTCGCCATCCTCGCCGCTCTCGTCGCTCCGGCCTTGGCCCAAGAAACCTCATATGTTGCAGGGCTACTCGGTGTACTCAATGCGCAGAATCTCACGAGCCTGGTAACTGTCGCTGCGTAAGTAGCATATAACGATATTCCTTTATGATTTATGTTCATGAATGTTACAGCACGCTCGTCAATAATTCCGCGGGTGCTGCCCTATTCTCTCAGCTCGCCCAGGGCAATAAAACTGTGTTCCTACCTAATAATGAGGCTGTGGACAAGGTACCCCAAGAGACGAGGCGCAACCCTGCGCTGCTCACTTCAATTCTCACATATCATGTTGCTGATGGTGGGTCATACAAGTTTTTCATTTTGGACAAGGCTGACTCTGAACATTAGGGCACTACAATGTCTCCGATATCGCCATAGCGTCTAACCATACGATCCTACGAACTTTTCTTACCAATCCACCTCTTGCTAATCTTGAGAATGGTCAAGGTCAAGCTCTCGTTGGTCAACGAATTCCCGGCAATACACCTGAATTTATCATTTTGGACACGGATGAAACCGACATTACGCGTACCACAAGCTACCAAAATGTATGGACCCTCAGCATTGACAGCATTATCGTACTAACCTCTATTTTAGTTGATTATCCACGTGGTTAATAAAGTCCTCACTCCACCTGGGTCAATTAGCCAGGTGGCTGAGTTGTTCAATCTCACTGCCTTGACCAGCGCACTTACCAACGTCAGTGCGCTCACGACTCTAGAGGCCACCAAGGGTGTCACCATTTTTGCTCCGAGGTACGTGCTCCCACATATACGAAGAAGGATAAGTCCAACCCCTACTATTCTAGGGGGATAGACATCTTCACGGCGGTTCAGCAACTCGGCCCTCAAGCCCAAAACGCAACGTTAATCAGTGCGATCCTGAATAACCATGTCATCAAGGGACAGACCGTCTACTCGCCCGCTATTCTTTCGAGCCCGAAAAACCTTGTCAGCGCTGGCGGCCAACCCTTTTCTTTCATCACCAACTCGTCGGGAACTTTTGTCACTAGCGGCCCTGCGACTGCCCGGATTATTCGTACTGACCTGCTCACCAACAACGGGGTTATGCATGTGATCAACGGTGGTAAGTACTCAAGTCCGGTCTACCTTTTCTTCCAGTTCATCTAATCTCATTGTATTTCAGTATTGGCCAACCCCGCATCTAACCCGGTGACCCCCAACCAGTCGGAATCTCCAGCCCCGACAAGTATGTCCTAAAATATGCAATTATATCACTAGGCTCTGACGCTCATATGTCGTAATTTCAGAATCTACAGCTCCAACCGCAGCCGCACAGAATGGCGGTGCCGCACGCGCTCCCATCAATTCCGGCACCAGCATCACTGCAACTCTTCCCGCAGCCGTACATATCGCCGCTTTCTCTGCGTTTGTTGCCGGAGTGTGTATGTCCTATGGGGGTGCGCTTGTGCTCTAAACTCCCTGGTGACTCGGGGCTTTTTTTTTTGCTGGGAAATGATTCCCGGAAAGAACATTAATATTTTGTATCGGTTTTGGACCTTAGGATCGGATGACGGCCTCTCTTAGTTACGCGAAATGACAACCTGAACTTTTATAAGATTTTTGCTCCTGTACCTATATTTAGTTACGACCACGAAAAATCCTCAGCTGCCCTAGCCTTGGCAAGCTAAGAAACCGGCCGTCGAGAACGAACACATCTGTTAACCAATTTGAATTGTTTTTCAGGTTGGGCCCGAGTGTTCTTGGTATTATTTTTTCTGTACGAATGCAATGCCACGCAATCCTACTTGCCCCGCAGAGTCGTTTGCACGTCCCGCAAACGCGAGAAGCTGACCGGACCAGGAGATCCTTGTTGTAGCGCTCTCGCTTAGCCCCTTTGCAGTACCGAACGGACCTATAAAATATCCAATCGAGCATATAGTAATTGTCTCCGACTTTGATTCGACTCACCGTAGGTACGTTGAGCTCCGGTAACTGAATTCCGAACCACAAGTGTCAACTGCTGGACACAGTCCCCCATCCAGGGCTCCCCATTATTGGCACTGCCTGACTTCCCATTTACTGCACTGATATACTCGTTTTCTGGAAGAGATATCATGAGTAATTCATTTTGATTAACTCAGACTCCAAGTAAATTATACAAACCGTTCAAGGTTAATGTATCGCTGGAAGTTCTTGTCGTGCCATGGCCGATCGTCTGAGTTTGGCCGTTTCTGAGCCGGTATGTCACTCTAGCGTGCAATGTCCAGATCACTTAATAACCTGCCTGCCCCCAAAGGCATTGAACTTACGTAATTCCATCGATGACCCAGCCAGATGCGATGGTGACGTTGACAATCGGGTGCTGAACATCCAAATCCAGCCTCGCGTCATTGAAAAGCACACCACGGGTGAAATCCGACCCGCCAAACTGAGGCGAGAGGTAGTATGCAACTCGATCTTGAGATTTGCTAAGGTCTCCAAGAGCTTCTGAGAATTCCCTCATCTCTGAAGCGAATAAGGTAGCAGTGGAGTTGATGACTTTCACTTTGAGGCTGAATACAAGCGACTATCATTCGTGGGTAATTTGTAAGTCTACGACGCAGTACGAGGATGGACTTACACTGTCAATATCGGCATTTCCCTCCAAGTAATTCCTGAGCTCTATAATATTACTGTGAGCCTAGCAGGCGGAGAAATGTGAGAATAGGTTCTGCTTAGTAAGTTTGGGGGCAACACATACGGTTGCCCACATGTTAGCAAATCGGTTCAGTCTCCCAGAAACATCAATCACGTCTTGAGCCAGGATAGAAAACGCAGCCTGCACATCATGTAGCTTCGATTTATCCACCGCAACTTGCCTAGCCTGTTGTGCAACTCGATCTTTTTGTCGACGCAAATCTAATTATATGTGGGAAATAATTTGTATAATTTCTGGCTTCCGGCATGATATTAATATTGGAATTTGGTTTCTTACCTGCCTCGGCACGTATGTGCTTTTCGATGCGCTCTCTAGCTTCGTCCATGAGTTTATGCTATATGAGTCTAGTGGTCAGTGATGTTTGTTCCTATGCATATAATGCAAGGTTAAATGCTTACACTCTGACCAAATGTGAACAAAGACTCAAAAAATCCCCCAATCATTGAGAGCCCAGCGATCACTCCGTCAAGAGCTGCTTGCGCTTGAGCAGCCTAGGAAATAATGAGCCTACACCTTACACTTGCGCTGGTCTTACCTCCGACTGTTCCCTGGAACGAATTACTGATAGTCACAAACTGGGATAATCCGGAAGCATGATCTAGACATACCAAGCAATATTTTGTTGTAATGACTTCATGCTGCGATTCATCTCTTCTAGTTCACCTTCGAATTCGGCCCCTTTTTCGGTAGCGAAACTAGAAAACGCGTCCCGCAGGCCAGTGACGTTGTCGGACAAGTCTAGGAAATCTTGAGATATCTGTTGACTTTCGGCCTTCAACCCGCGATCGTCAGGGTTATTCTGTGAATGTGCACATGGTTACTATATCGCATCAATCCGTGATTTCGAGCGTGAATGGCCCTAAATCTAAAGCCACTAGCACCGACCTCCAGCCAGTTGGCCAACAGTTGCTTATCAGCTTCAATGTCGCTGGCCCCGGGACTAAATTTGCTGGCAACGTTTGCATTGAAGTCTACAGTTGCCACGTGACTAACCCTGGATGTGTAACCTAAAGTGAAGACCTACCATCGATATATTGCGCCCCGCCTATTGATATCGATTTTACTCGCTCAAGGAGTTCACCAAACCGCTAGCGATCGCGATGCAATTGGTTGCTTTGAAAATTTGGTAAATTATAAGGACACAACGTACCTCATTTAGTGGATCCCATTGGCCTTTCCAGTTGCTTCCAGGATACTCAGAGTCGACCCTGCCAAGTTGTTCACTTGAGCTTTTGAACGAGACTGAAACTTGGAGGGCGTCGTCGGCGAGCCTTCGTGCATCATGGTCATTGATTATGGCAGTAGTGAGGGAGCCTGGAGAAGCAGCGTTGAACACTGCTACAGCTGCAGTGAGAAAATCCTTGTTGACAAGGGGTGTCGTGGCTGCCATGGTCAAGCAGTGATATCGATGGCCGTGGAACTCAGCTTAAATATGGGCTTGTATACCTCGATGGCCCATCTCGATGTCCGCGCCCCAAGTAATAGGTGAGCGCAAACGTTGACACCAATACAGTAGACACCCCAACGACGATTTACGTGATTAGAATGGCCAGAACATTACATGTACGGTGAGTGAGTCTCGAACCATCTGATAGTTGTGGTACTGCGTTCGCATGTAATTGATGTGACAAATTTGCAAGGATTCTCTAGAGAACAGCCAGAGCTCTGAACTAGGAAACTAAGGCAACACAAGGTGAGTCTTTTACAATATTGAAATAGGATATCACGCATATACATGGTCTGTCTAAGATGTTCTGTTGTTTTCAGTGTTATTATACCAGATATATGCGTGTGTACATTCTTTGCTTGTAAATAATATCCAGTAGCCCGCAAATTTTAATATTTGCAAATGTCGAAGATTGTGTAGATCTCGTGTGCCTAAACCAGAGCGGGTCCAGACTCCGCTCGGGGATGGCTTGGTCTGCCAGTGGTGCGCAACGGATGGGGGGGTTTGAGTGCGTGGCCCTTAAACTGTACCATACTCCAATCAAATCGCTGCCGCTGCAGCAGCGGCGGACGAAGCTTGCAGTGTATTCATATGATATAACTAAGACACTATAGTACAAAGGGTGAACTGCAGAATTGTTACCCCAACAGTTCTGGGGTGGTAATGTCATTCGTTCTTGCATATCGATATCAAATTTGGTGGCCAGTGATGTTGCCCTCATAATGTTCCACATCGATTGTCTTCTTCTCTGTATTACCCGCCTTCATATGAGAGGACTTGCTCGATGCCGCTGTCTTATGACTGCCTGAGTTATTCACACCATCGAACACCTCTGCGAGCTCCTCGATAGTGTAGCCCTTTGTTTCTAGTTGGGCATTATGTTTGAGTCGGGATCCATGATGCGAATAAAGAAAAAGACCGACCGGGGTAGAGGAACTAAATCAGAACAATCAGCGTCAAAAGTATCACGCAGTAAACAATGTAATATCGCCACCCAATAGCTGCTAGAGCAACTGGGTTGACCCATTGGTTCTATGACACTTATTCAAGAAGGAACGGAACGTCATGATAGGAGGTACTTACAAATGCCGTTGCTATATCTTGAATAACCTGCAATAAAGGCGTTCCCATGGAGCGAATTGAGTAGGATGGAATTTCTGCGCTGTATGCGGCGGGTAGCGGCGCCCAACAAATATCATAACAGGTAATCTATGAGACACGTTCAAGTACCCGATAGGCCGACTTACAAGCCAAACGTTAGGAATACCAATGGCCCGCGAATCCGCAGGTTCTAAATCAACCTTGGCTTCTTGCTTGGTTGTTTCGAGACCGGTACGTGGATTGCGCAAAAATGCTGAGGGTGCGCAACCTGGACTCAAATGAACCACCGTGGGTGGCCTAGGATTCCTCCTTTATGATTTGAGTCAGTAAGGACTCGGCGAATAAGATATGAAACGTACCACGTGGGATTTGAAGCAGAGGGCCTTGGTTCAGGTCGAACACCAAAAAGAGCGAGAAATCGATAAAATGTGGACTTGTACACATTAGTCGCCTCTTCCGAAAAGCTAAAAAACACAAAAAACAGGAATCCTGAACCTGGAGTAATCCAAATGTTTATCATCAGGCCGTTATATGCGTGAGGAAGGGTCTTCACGAGAATTATGGTCCTTTTTTTTAAATCATATTTTTATAGTTGCTTCGGGGCATAGCCCTATGGTACAACTTCGGACGAGAACAGGACCTATCATACGAAAGGGGGTGTACAAGAATGTAATCGACTCATCACAAAAATATGGGAACCTTGATAGTTTCGGATAATTTGGAATGTGTATCTTCCAATGAGATCCAGGGAAGTAGACCACTCTGTAAGTCGCTGACCAACATATAGAGTGAAAATCGGAGGGAGAATGCAATCTCAGTTGACGCTAGAGCCATCAACTGGAAGTACCGGTTAGTATTGATCTCGCTATGGGGATTGTTCAAGAACTGGCCGACCCGTTGTCGCCTGGTAGGGAACGCACGGATAGAAAGATCTTAAAGCACATTTGTCAAGTTATGGATCCTAAGGGTGAGGAACTTACTGCAATATATCAATGATGACGCGTTGATTATGATTGGCCATACAAGAATCATTGGGGTTGCCAAGAGTGTATTCCGGGTACCTATGAGAATAAGTATAGATGAATATGTAGGCTGCGCTACCCGCTGCACAGCCGCTATATGCGCAATTGTGACACTGGTATACGTATATGGCTATGTAGCAGCCTTAATAAATTCCCATATAAAACGGGGATTTATACATAATGGGTAAAAGGGGGTTGGGTGGGATAGGGAAATGTGCAAGATATGAGCGCGATTAATTGGACATATTCTCGGTAGGTCAGCTGCTGATACAAGGAGAGGAGTAGCGATTATAAGAGCTGTGTGGAAAATGTTGAGCTCATGGAGTGTTTGATACCATTAAGTACTGATACCATTCTCATCATCTGGGTGAGTCATTAGCTCCTCCATGATTGCAAGTCACACGTTTAACTACCCACCTGTCCTACATTTGAAGGAGTCCCCTTATCGTATACGTATATATCTCTGCCCTAGTTTGGCCTCAGAGTACATTTGTGTTGCCGTTGAGATAGTACATTAATTGACTGATCATGCAAATATACCAACTAAGGAAGTATTAATATTGTCACAAAACAAAAGATCAGCGTCGCATGCCAGTACAAGAGATTCAGACAGATCGGCCAGCGAAATAACAAACAAAGTAGTACTACCAGCCCTCTCAATGATTCATGAATCACCAGCTTCCAAATCAATATTAGTTTTTCTCTCGGGTTTTTCGAGAGCTGAATCATGCGAAAATGATGAGCGCGCTCGATTTAAATGAGCCACCATGAGCGGTTTAGGATTCCTCCTTTATAAGTTGAGTCAGTAAGGACTCAGCGAGTCAGATATGAGACATACCATGTAGGATTTGGAGCGAGGGGCTTTGATTTAGGCTGAACACCAAATATAGCAAGAAACTTATGAAACATAGACTTATACACAACAATCGCTTCTTCTGAGAGTCCAAAAAACAAGAAGAAAACAAACCCGGTACTCGGCATAACCCAGAGATTTATCAATAGGCCTTTATAGACGTCAGGAACGGACTTCAAAAGAATCATGGGAAACTTGACAGGTTCGGAGAAGTTGGCATGTGTATCCTCCCATGAGACCCAAGGTACTATTGTACCACCTCGTAAATTGGTGACTAGGAAATAAAGGGCAAGCGGGAGAGAGAATGCGATCTCAATCGATGCCAGAGCCATCAACCGGAAGTAGCGGCTAGTATTGATTCCACTGTGAGAGCTGTTCAAGAGTTGGCTGACCTGTTGTCGCTTGATGAGGAACGCACGGATGGAAAGGCCTTGAAGCACATTTGTCAGGCTAAGAATCCTGAGTAAGAACAAAAGACCTACTGCAGTATATCAGCGATGCCACACTTATAATGATCGGCCATATAAGAATCATCGGAACTGCCAAGAGCGTATTCTGGGTGGCTGTAGATATGATAATTTACGGTGGGTGGCCAACGTTAATCAAAAAGCGCACCAGGCCAACAACCAATGTCTTCGATGATTCCGTAACGACGACCCGCAACAACACAATCTAGAAGCGTATGCATGTCAGATGAGTATAACTTCACATGCACCCATGCTAATTCTCACTCACCCAAAGCCATAACCACCATTGGCAAGCCAATGCCAAGCATTAAGTCAATAGCAGCTGCCTTGAGTTTCTAATTGCTGGTCGTTCACTAACTATCTAGTTAAGCAGTGCACATACTCACTGACGAAGTGATAGCAACGGTGGTGGCCGTAGCAATCTTGTACAAGTTGCGATTGATACATAGCGAAGCGGCAGTTAGTCCAACACTCAGGCCAACAATAAGTTTTGCCGCTGTGGTTCACGTTCATCAGCCATGATGACCAAGCCTGGGAAATCACGCTCACATATATCACACCAGATCGGTGCGTGATCCTCGAAATTTCCCGCCCATACGATAGTGTTCGTCAGAAAGACTAAATTCCCAACCAATCCCCAGAAAATGTATATGAGTGTACCGCTATTTCGAGCTTTCAAGTGCCATGACAAAGGGACTAGCAAGAGACATATTGCGAGTCCGCTCAAGGCAGGGTAGAGTGGTACAAGCGACATGGGGGCCAGGAGATGTAGGTGGCGTGCACAAGGGTTTGGAACTTATATGCGCCGACGAGAATGATCTGGATGAGATGAATTCGCTCACTTACGCTATTGTTTCCTCTGAAGGTTCGAGGATGCAGTCCATCGATCATCGGATTTCGAAGCCTATCGCACCAAATTTGGGACATATTTGACTCGATTAAGACCCCCTTTGTCTCTCACAAGCAACCACATAGAAACGCTGATGTTGGCAACGTCTAGCTGTGAGAAAACTTATTACCTTGACCTCGAGTAGTAAGTGCCATGAGCCGCGCGAACTAAGCTATCTTGCACGCGGGATCATATGCGCAAATTTAAGTCGCCTTCATCCCATTTCGATAGAAGTCATAGGTTTGATCGGCGGACACTTGATGGCCGATTTTATTACTTAAGCGTGTTCTCGTTACTGCTGTATAGGGATTTTGAGGTATTCATGCACGAAAATCAAGCGGGCACTTCTCGGTACACACAATCTTACTACAGGAGCCCAACTTCAATTCAAATTATCACCCAATCGTTTCTACGTATATATGGATCCGGACTAATCCTGAGTTTAATATTCCAGGCCTGTCCTATGCTGCCGTTAATGTTATAATTAATATAGCACTCATAGAACTACTTTATTTCACTTGATAACACATCGGCTTAGCTAGCGCTAGGGAAGGTTGGCCGGAATATTAATGTTGTACTCGGAAAAACGGCGGATGCTCTACGAAGTTCCAGTGGGGAAGCTATTGGTGGAGTGCTCCAGGAAACACTGGGGAACAGGACTCCGGAGCTCACCAGGAATAGGTTCCCGTGGAGAATTAGCCAATTTTTTCGAAAGTTTAATTAAAGGTTGTGTTAGTAACAGAAGGATACCGCTGAATGAACTTGTTGAACCGCCTCACTCTGCGAATCCAAGAACTACGATCCGACCTCAGCTAACTTTACTGTAAGCCTATCTTATACTTTGCGAGGGTGTAGTACACTCGATTCGCAAAACCTCGCCGGCCTCCCAGCACGAGAAAGATTGCTCGTATAGTCTTCAATAATTGCTACACTGTCGTTTCGGACACAGCCATGATAAAGGCTCAATAGTGCACATACGTTTCACGTTCGTCAAGGACAAGCCCACCCCATTGTCGAAAACTTGATTGCTTACCTCGAGGTTCTTTCTACATCCCCCTGTGTCAACGTCAACGTATTCTGTTACATTGTTCTCTCTTTATGTTTTAACGAAATGTTATCTGATTGCAACGCACAAATCGTCGAGTTCGCCCACAAACTACTCATCAAGCGAGCCAATACTTCCCAGCCTAGCTACTTGTATATGCGGGTGCCTCTGGGCCGGCCGGTCGGTCGTTAGTGTAGCCACCGAAAATACGAAAGGTAATTATTAGTAATAGCTTTACTGCCGCTAACGCTACGCACAGTATTCCTCATGATTCCTTTATCGCTTTGGCGCTGACAACGACTCCACTCAACTCTAAAAAGTTCCCTACGTCTTCATATCCCGAAGCCAGTCAACATCAGACGTAAAAACCACTAACGCCACAGCACTGGGCGCATCGTCGTCAGTACACCAATGCCTTCTCATTGCACCAAACAACTACCAACCCGATGAACTACTCAATTGGGCATAGCCTAATGTCGAATAACCAAAGCGTCTGTGAACCAAAATCTTTAGACCCACCAAATTATCCCGAGTCATTTGCACCAGCCAACACGTCATTTAAGCTCTAAGATAGATAGTACATTGTGCATAAGTATACATCCTGCTTAGCGCTATCAACGAATGAAACAGTTAGGTGGATATGTGCACTCGAGTAAGGATGGTCGATATAATGCAAGATACGATGGACTGGTGGAGGGTCGGTGCCTGCACCAGATGAAACGCAAATTGTTGGATTATGACGAATACCACAGTTATACTAGCACGGGCAACGAGAATAAATTAGACACGATGTGGAAAGCAGACGCGAAATCAGCCTTACATACATCACTCCGGCAGAATGCCCGCCCTCAGTCTCCTCAGCGAACAGGTGGCGCTCAAGGCTTCTTCACGGGATCTTGTGCATCGCCGTTCTTGCAAGCAACGATTTTAATCTTTTGAGCGTTAACCACTTCGTTGGACTCCATCTTGAAGTTTGCGTTCTTGACGATAAACGTCCAGACTTCGTCGCAGAGTCGGTAAGTAGACAGATGGCCCTGCTCGTCAAATAGGCGACACGAGTTAAGGCGTATATTTTAAATAAAGAAGGTGGCGGAAGAACCCGAGTTCAGCAAAGCCTTCTAAAAATAAGCACAGGCTTGCAAACTGACCTTGAGGTTTGTCTTGACTTTGACATGCTTGACCAGCGTATCCGCAAGAGACTTATCAAACTAAAGCCAAAAAAACTATTCAGACACCGAGAAAGTAGCACTAATGTTTTTAATACTTACTTGGGCCAGAACCTTCATAGCGAGCTGTGGAGTGATACTCCCACTCGTGATGAGCTCGTCAAGAGAGTCTGTGAGAGCGATTCCAATACTTGTTGAGTATAATATTAGCTCTAACCCCCTAGTTCAGTTTCTCTCGCAAAGCGATACTCACGAAGAGCCGCGATAGAACTCATAGTAGGTTGAGGCCATTGTTGCAAACAACAAGAACCCCTCATCATGTCTGTTGGCGGATGAGTAACGACAGTTACGTAATCCCTTCCACCTTAAATGACTCAGCAAAGGCTTACAGTATAATTGACCAATTTGTTCACGATCAGCCCCATGATGGGGCCCCCATCATACTGAGCTCGATCCCTATACGGGATCAATATACTCCCAGACTTGCACAGCTGAAAATATCGTTGAGTTACTTCATTAGTATTATCGTCTCGATTTACTGTTCAGCTGGCCCCATTATCACCTTGCTTCTGCAAGGTCACTCCCAGGTCTATATTATTGGAAATGAGAGGCAAAGATGATTTTAAAATTCGCCTAGAGGTCATGTGACCACTCAGATCATGTAACGACTCAACCAAGGAAACGGCAGTCGATAATGTGAAATGTAATATTCATTCTTGCAACTACTGGACAGAAGCAAGGTCAGTGGCCCGGGACGGGCCGCTTCTAGTCTCTCAGATAAACGATAATCCGCTTATTGTTGAAACGAACATCCCATCTACGCCAATTGATGGAATGCCGTGCTGGTTTGCGGGGTAGTGTTTATGCCCTTTGAAACTACCTCCATTTTTTCCCAATATCGCATCCGCCTCTCATCCGCAATTATGGTACGAG
Source organism: Ceratobasidium theobromae (assembly GCA_037974915.1). Taxonomy (NCBI): domain Eukaryota; kingdom Fungi; phylum Basidiomycota; class Agaricomycetes; order Cantharellales; family Ceratobasidiaceae; genus Ceratobasidium; species Ceratobasidium theobromae. Next base: position 54,792 of record JBBBZN010000028.1, read on the forward strand.
CGCTTGTTCATCCTTTTATCGGCCCCCTCCGAGCTGATACCCCAGCCATTCACCCAATTGCAAGCGAGAGCAAACAACGACCACTGACAGTGCCTGACCGTGAAGCAGCCGTCTCCCCTGGACTCCACCCAAGCCAAAACCTAAGAGTTAACACGCACAATTTTTCATAATGAATCGGCATGACCATGCATTCGACCTTAACTCAACAATAAAAAATACCAAACGAAAGATGTAAAGCAAAACAACGAATGTAATACAGTGTCCCTAAACGTAGCAGAACGCATAAAAATACATGTATACAGAATCATACCACTGGGTGTGCCTTGCCCGTCTCCAAATCATCCCCTCCCTTTTCATCTGATTCATCTAGATGCGGGAGAGACGGGTAATGCGTTGGTTCGCGATGAGTTGACGAAGCTCCATTCGACGATAACTGATTCCTCCTAAATGTACGATGAGGATCTAGTCAACGCAGTTGGAGGATGTGACATACCACGAGGAATTTTGACCGGACGACGTGTCTGGCCTTGGGCGAATTCCAAACGGCGCAACCAGCTTGTAGAATATTTCCTTGTACGCAGAAGCGGCCTCTCCTCCCAGCCCGAAGTAAATAAAGAATATGAACCCGCCCCCGGGCAGAACCCAAAGATTGACCAAGAGGACCCTATAGCTCGTCGGGAACGTCTTGAGCACGATCGCCGGGAACTTGACCGGCTGAGAAAACATATAGTGTGTGTCGTTCCAAGAGATCCAGGGATATTGCTTGTTTTGGAGGTTATTAATCAGGAGGTAAAGCGCGAACGGGAGCGAGAAGACCATTTCGGTGGACGAGAGGGCCATGAGACGGAAATACCGGCTCATGTTGATGCCGGTGCGAGAGTTGTTCAAGACTTGGTTAAATTGTTGGCGTGTCTGAAGGAACGCGCGGATGGAGAGACCTAGAGTGGGTTAGTCACGCACATATAGATATTAAATATAATAACATACTGCAATATAATAGCGAGCATACGCTGATTAAGATTGGCCATAGCATGATAAGTGGAATCGCCAGGAGCGTATTATAGGTAGCTAGGGAAATTGTAAGGAGGTTTTACAGCTGACCAAAGAGGCACGTACTTGGCCAGCAACCAATATCTTCGAGGATACTGTAACGACGACCCTGAACGACATAGTCTACAAACAAGTGAGATGATAGAGAATGTCATATAACATATGACTTACGCAACGCCATAACTATTATTGGCAAGGCGATCCCCAACAAAAGGTCGACGATGACCTCTCGTCGTCTCTGATGACCGGTTAATTATGCGTGTATGCGAGGAGGGGGCATAGATAACGCTTACCGATGCCGCAGTTGCGTGTACGGATTTGATGGTAGCGATATTGTATAATTTGCGATTGATACATAGGGAAGCGGCCGTAAGACCGACGCTCATACCGATAATAAGTTTAGACGCTGCAATGCACATTAGCTTAGTACATACCTAGCTTAAAATACTCACAAATGTCGCACCAGACTGGTGCATGATCCTCAAAGTTCTTCCTCCACACAATTGTGTTGGTCATAAATACGAGATTCCCGATGACTGTCCATCCAATGTAGAGCAGAGTACCAGTATTCCGAGCACGCCAATGCCATGGCAGAGGGAGCAACACAAGTATTATAGCAAGACCACTAAGAATGGGAAAGACTGGGAAGATTTCCATGGCGGTTAGGGACGGGGCGGATTGAGCATTTCCTTGGGCAATAAAGAGGCGGGCATGATCAGAGTGTGGCTGTGTAAATATTTGTCCACCTCTGTCTCAGCTGTTGTTGTCACGTGGTCACTCCTGTCCACCGATCATCGACAATAGCCCTGGTGCAAATGTCTCGATCAATGCCACATGTGCGCACAATGGAAGCCCAATCACTTCTGATCAGGCAACTATTCTTGCGCTGCTCTTTTGTTATCTTCAGCCGGCTCAACGAGCTTTCGCGCTCTTCCAGCTCGCCCCTCCTGATGCGGCTCAACCGAATGGGCCTCAAACCCAATCACCTCTGTAGCCAGGATGCTGTTCTTCGCCGAGCTGTTATTTCATAGTTCCGACTTCGATTCTCCAGTACAGTGCCCACTATGCCCCGATTCGGCTCCCGGGTATTATTCCGATATACTGTAGGATTCCCAATGTCATTTGATACTAATCTCAAGCTCGCCAACAAAACTTTTGAGGGGTAAACCCCGAAGAAACGTATAATAATGAAGAGCAGTAACAAATCCCGAATAGTTATAACGGGGTATCGACCTAATGGTCAAGGTTCATCAGTCCTTTCCACAAACATATTTCCGACCGCCTTTCCATATTCAGTATAGATATTGCTCCAGATATCCCTCCCTTCACTTGCTCTGCTATTCTTGTTACTACTGTGGCTCCGCTCCGGATCAAGTGGGGGCGATGTCCAAGCCACCCACTTACAACAGCGCCTAACACACCAAAATGTGATTAACTCTAATTTATAACTCACGTATTATACTGTCGTCCTTTGTAGACCGGTGTGTCGCGTTCGGACTATAGTATAGAAGCTCTCAACAATTTGATGAATAATGTTGACTAACCTATATAGCTATATCGACAATAGTCTATCCTACAATGGTTTCAACGCACACAGCCTTATCGCCTCGTTACTACGTGTTGCCACTACGTATACTTTCGCCGCTACAAGGTTCGTTCTGTTAGAATGCTACGCAGTGGTGCTGATTGAATACCACTGTGTTTAACCCAACCACCCTTGTACATTTATTGATGCCTATGAACGGCCGAAATCACATTAATGTAGCTTTAGCTTTGTGGCTTTCAAGTCCTCGGATGTTACTCTGAACTTGGTGACGCGAAAATGCAAGCTTAATACCGCCGGCTCCAAGGACCGCCGAAGAACCTTAAAGACATCCTACCAGGAAGAGAATTCGAACACAGGAAGAAACGGTACTGGTTGTACGCGTAATGGTAAGACACGAAGCCGGATATAAACAACCCTTAACACGCTAACATCTCCTACCTTCGTATATTAAATGATGAGCTGATGAGCGATTGACACTCACGCAACCTACTTTCTAGCTTGAAACGACCTTAGTCATCCCACTTACCCACTACCATAGAAAAATATCTGTCATTACAGTAAAGTCATCCGAGATGTTGCGGCAAGTGGGTAGGATCTGCTTGATTATGTTCCGGGTTCGATTTATTACTACTCCACGAATGATACCAAAGCATATATACAACGTTAACTGAACAAACTACGCCGGTAACGACGTCTCAACATTGCCTACTCAATCGCCTCAGTCGATCGCCTCAGTCAAAATCAGCGCAAAGGCAAACCAATATAATTATAATAAGCGCACTTAGACTCCGTCCTATAGTATTTACACTCATCGGTCTAGGATCTTAGAGCCGATAATTAGCTCATTTATTTATTTCTTCCAAAGACAATAACACTCTGGAAACATCAGAAATCCAATATTCGGAAGGTGGAAGTCTATCAGAACGAATAGTCAGACGTAAGTCGGTGTTAGGTGTCTTATCGGAGTTAATGTCGGCGCTACGACTAACCGAGTGGCAAGACAAGACACAAGATCTAACTTCTCGATATGGTTCGCAACTCGCAAAATGCCAGGTGCTTATTATAAATTGAGCTCCGGCCTTGATATTTTTACCCATCGATCAGATTGACCAGGGGTGGGCGCCAATTATTTTAATAGAGTAAAGTCGAGATTGTGGTTTGCGTTTGGGAGAATTACTGCATTTACAATTGAATGGTAGTGCCTCGTGTTCTGGTAAATTTAGTCTGATCCCCGGTCAACGCCCAGGTCACTACAGTATTGCACAATTCATGATCACTGATATCTAGCGCAAGTTATTTATTTATAGCTATCCGCATCCTGAAATTATAGTGTGGTATTTTAATCACCTGCTCTTTGTGTGGCGGGTGGGTCGCGCATACATATACTGCGCAACATGTATGGCAGAGTTATGCCATGGTTCACGCGGCTACATAGCTGCGTATTGGTATTGTAGTATATCTCGGGGGCGAGACCTCCAATACATATGGTGAGGTTCGACCCTCGTCCTTCCCTCTTTTTAGCGAATTATCGCTCTAATTGAAATGCACCCGCCCCACGTTACGGTAATATAGGCTTTGCTTGACATCCATTCTGCTCGTTTTGGGATTGACAACATTTTAAACGGCTGGCGTGCACAACCGCCCCAAGATTTCTCCATCGCTTGCGCCACTTGTCCAGTCATTTCGAACCTTTGTACTTGTCGATTCTATTTTATTTAACCTGATTTGAATATGGTGACCTTGCTTGACTTGGGGGAATCCTCAATAGTTGATCATCTATGAAATCCCACAACACGATTATCGCTAGTAAATGACACATAGGGACGGGATGATGTGAATGAACTCATATGAATCTTGACGCCATATGTCCCAGTTATAGTGCTGGTGCAGCCCACGTAGCTTTCACAATTTGGCCCAATCATTTTATTTTCAAGGATTTATCTTCGAGCTTGGTGTCGCAGTGAGAGGTGGTGATGTGAATGTATGGTGCAGGATTCTAAGCACCCGCTGTTGCTGCCACGCCAGTACCAATGGTAGATCGTCCCACCTATGTTCTATTATAGCTTGCATAGTCCAGTCGTTAATTTACTAACGTGTCACGGAGGACCCTGCATGTACTAGTATATGTGCATATTGGCGAGGACCTTGGAACTCGCCTCTCCCCCATTTTTTCCAGGTTTTTTCATGCATAATTTGGAAATGCGTTGACGTGTGATACAATTACTAATGATTAACCAAACTTCCCTGTGTTGCTAGCGGAAACCTTCCAGCCTACCAGGACCATTCAACAATACACTTGCTCGCATATCATATGCATTCTCCTTAGTTCGACGAGGGCAGTTAATTGTTGGCAGATATCAGATGGGTTCCCGATCTGCGGCCGAGTCTGGGGCCCTCGGTACTTGGCTTTCCCCTCAGAATAAAAGGATTTCTATAACACTATTACTGGGTGACAGATCAGTGTTCTCATGCAAAGGTGGGGCGGTTCATGACTTTAGGCTTTCAACCCCCAATGAATTCAGGACTCGCGCATCAAATCCTCATAATATCGATCGTCAGGCAGTTTATATTGTTATACTGTAGGTATGAACGGTGAGCCGGGGCATACATGGGTTTCTTAATTATCGATGAATTATGTCCAGGAATAATTAACCAACGAAGGGTCTATAACTACATAATTATAACGAAGCGGACCATATCGTTATAATCACTGACTAAATACAAGCTAATTTAACTTCATCCTAATATCTACGTTAATTCACGAGCTTTAATTTGAGTGCGATCGGAGACGCAAAAGAATGCTCGGGTGCACGTGCTCGGGTGCTATAGAGTTGGCGAGCAACTGATTTTTTCATTTGACATCGATATCATTAGACGGTTGTATTCAAATGCAAGACGTACAGCGTCTTATTATAAAAAAGGAAAGTGGAAAAGCTTGTTATAGGTGCTTGAACACCGATATTGGTGCATACTTCTGACCCCCCCAAAAATAGGTATAATGTATATGCACACCCCAGTTGCCCCTCGCTGCATGCATATGTGGATGTATATACCTCATATATCAGATTATTAATATTTTAACCTGTGCCTGAGATCGGCCAACGTAATTCAAATATTCAAGCATCGCACTTTCACCTGTGATCGAGATTTGCGGTTTTTCCAAAATAGCGCAGGCTGGATTGTCGAATTCGAAACACGGTGGCTACCAGGGATATAGATAAGTGGCGGATTTTTTTGCGGCACCCACCATATCCACTCGTAAGAAACTCGAAGATATAGGAGCTTCTGATCTCACTACAGTACTTGGCTAAATGTTGAACGACTTACTCAAAGGGCTCTCTGCCGAGGTCTTGGAAACCATCTCACCACCTCTGAATGATGCGGCGGATACGCCAGTCAAAGTGACGAACCTCAAAACTCTGGGGTCGTACAACTGGGTAGACCACGAGACTCCAACAATTGTCATTCCAGGTAAGTACCCCCAACTTACCAACCAATAAAAAACGACCAACAACTGACGCGCTCAACATACGTGTCCAGGCAGCCCCGCGAAATGGATAAACCCAAAACCTCCCGTCCAATTAAACACGCAGTTTGGTGCCCCTTTTTTCGAAGAGAACATAGCGCGAAAATGTGGCTACCTCCTCGAACCGGATATCCGCGCAATATCCATCACTCAGGCCAGTCTCGGCGTACCCGACTTCGATTTGGCAGGGGAAAAAATCGATATTGTGACCAACCGGAATAACTTGCGCAAGCTCATTCACTTTGCCACCTCGCGTGCAGGCGCGGCGACCTCTCGTTTCGGGTTTGGCGCGCGGTCTAGGTTCGACACGTTTCGAATCGACGGCCAGCTGGCCCCAAACGGGCGCACAATGGTCCTAACCAGGTACGAATCTCCTGAACAAGATAACAAGACCAGCCAAGGTTTCATCGGGTACGACCATATATTCGAACGAACGTGCACGGCCGAATGTCCCCCGGTTCAAGTCACCGTAGGCGATGCGCCCAACAGCCCAGTGGCGCTTCGGCCAGTCGGGTACCATCGTATTGTGCGCTATGACTTGCTCGGCATGCGTTTCCTTGTTCATTCGCGCGTGGATGCGGTACTCGACAAGGGCCCCCATTCTCAAAGCGGGTCCGAGTCAGAACTAGACGATCTGGTTGACGTCCTCGAGAGCACGCATCTCGATCCTACCAGCCCGATTGAGTCTGGCAACACCACTCCCAGGGCTGTGCCAGTTGTCCAGGTTGAAGGATCACAGCTTCAGCACGTCCAGTTTGGTAAGTGTGTGTCTCAGGAGAGACTATTGGACGTGAAAACAGTTTTGAACGGAAAAGTAAAATGGTTTGTCTCGCGACCACGCCCGCGCTCGTCTCCGATACTAACGACTTCGAATAATAGGGATACGACCTATCCTCAATTCTTTCTCTCTCAAACGCCCAATCTCAAAATAGCCACCCGAACCAACCTTCAAAACAAAGAAGTCGTCACGCAAATACGGACTTATACCCGGGATACACTCCAGGCGCAACACCAGAAGCAGTCAGGTCAATTTAGAAGGCTCGCGATTATTCTCGAGAAAATGCGCAAGCTCATGGAGACTCATGGAAAGACGCAGCCATTGGCGTTTGTTTGGGATCGAGAAGGTGATATTAAAGTTTACAGGGTCGAGGAGCGAAGCCCATATATGTCGGACGAAGGACTTGACAAATTCTGATCAGGCTGTGATTATATGCGACGCCAGATTCATGTATTTTACCTACGACGTCCCTCGGACCCAAAAAACGCTTTGCGAATTCCAATTGGTGTTCTCTATTGTACATAATAATAGGCCTCCGGATGTAGCCTGCAGCCTCTTATAGCTTGGCCTTCCATTCCTTCCTCCCGCCCTCTCTCGCGCTTGATCCAACAACTTCTCCACGATTGTCCCCCATGTTGAACACATCCCACCCTCCACTCCCACCCACTGATGCAGCTGGCGTCTCCCTCAATACCTGCCCTGGCAATCCCCATGCATCCACAACGTGCAGCGCTTGTGGCCCAAGCTCGTCCCGAACAATTGCCTCGAGTCGCGTGCGTGCTGAAGTATATTGGGCGGGTGTGAGGATTCCGAGCACGAGCAATGTCGGAGAGGTCGTAATTATTTGGAGAAGCGTGACGTGGAGCATCGTCGCGAGTATTTTGCTATTCGAATGTCAACGAGTATACGATAAGGTATTTTGAGATTCGCCTACCTTGTCCCGCCCAAAGTGGTCTTGGCAAGCCGGAACATCTCGTCTGCAGAAATTCGTTCACCAAACGCAACGGCCGTAGCCTGGATAGTGTCCGAAAGATGGAACATCCACGCTTGATAGAGTGATTTTCCAGACTTCATCAGCGCTGCCAGATCTTTTTGAAGCTACGGCCAAACGGTCAACAAGGTAATGAGGTTAAAGCCAAAATAGTACCTTTTGAACCATCAGAGTCTCCCTAAGCTGCATAAGTTTCACACACGACTCAACGTCCTCAGCGATATTCCAATTCTTAGCTTGTCTAGGATCGTGTGCGGTCAACTTGTACGAGCCATTGTCGATTGCAGCCAGCAACTCCTTGGCAACCTTTTGAGTAAGCACCGCATTGTCGCCTGTCTGACGTCAATTAAATGAAACTGGTAGATCTGGAGCTCGCACCTTCGGCGGTAATCCCCGCGTGTGAAAATCCAACGTTCTGGGCCATCCTATTTACGCTCAGATATCCTTGTCCACCACACCTTTCCCGTGCAACGCTCGCGCACCGCTCGCCATGCCAAGTCACCAATGGCTTAATGGCACAGCACAACCTCACAACCTCTGCATACTCGAGTTGAGGAGTTTGGGGTCCCGCCCGAGCCCACGCGCGCTTGGCAACGTGCAAACCACAGTTTAAAAACGCCGTACGCGCGAGAAGTGGCACAAGCGCGAGTTGCTGTAGTTGGTACGCAAGGATAGGAGTATCGGACCGCCCAGACTCGCCCACCGTTTCGCGGGTCGCGGAGAATCGCAGGGCAATCCCGAGCGATGACTTAGCGCTACCAAGGATCATAGAAGCAATGCAGAGGCGCCCTGCAAGTAGCTGATCGGCGACCTTGAGGAAGCGACTACCACTGAGTGAGTAACCGAGGTCATCTTGGGTTTGGGTGGTCAAACTTACCCACGTCTGTTGGTAATAGTTGACTTGAACCTTCCCTGTTCATCCACATCGCTCCAGCGGTTGAGAAGCGCTTCTCGTGGGCAGCGGACATGTTCAAACGCAAGTTTACCATTATCCACGCCATTACAGTCCATCTTTTTACCCATATCGTGGATCGAGACACCTGGACATGGTGCTCCGGATTCATCGCGGATTCTAACAAGAAAGGCATGAATGCCTTCGTTTGTGCCATTGAAGATGAGCTGTGCGAAAACCACAGCATAGTTGGCATGCACGGCAGACTGGAATGGGTGTCAGGTTGAAGAGAGGAAACAGATGGAACGCTCAACGTTTGTAATCCAATATTTCTCTAAAACAGGAAATGAGTTGATAGTTTAGCAGGGGAACAAAGTACCCACGAGCAATGACCGACGGGGTGTTGATAATAAATTCTTTTGTCTTGGGATCCCAAATTGCAGTAGTCTCCATCTCGACAGCGTTATTGCCATACCCGAGTTCGGTCAAGGCGAAGCAGCCAATGACAGACATGTCGTCTACGCCGTGCAAATACTTGCGATGACGATCCGTGCCAAGCTTGAGAACGGTACCCCCAAACAGGTTGTATTGCACGGTCATCTTAGTAGTAAACGAGGGATCGAGCATTCCAGCCAACTCGTGAGCTGGACAAATGTGGCAAATGTGAATCATTGAGGGGCGGGCTGTGCATCGATCGTTGGTGCTCACCAGCCATGACGTTCAATGGATTCTTCTCAAAGTCAAAGACGGAAATCATCTTTGTTTCCGATACTCGCTTGAGCCTATCCAGTGCGAGCTCGCGCTCATAGGAGAGAGAGACATTGTGCCGTGGGACGAAGAGCGGCTCATCGGCGAGCGCGCGGAATGCATCGCGCTTATCGAAGTTGTCGTGGTCAAAGACGCGCTTGAGTTCCTCGACGCTGAAGGATGCTGGGGGTGGGTTGTAGGGGGCCATTGTGGTTGCTGCAAGTCAGGTGGCCCGCGACCGCCCTAAGTAAGCTGCGTGTGCATGTGATTCAATGGCAGACATGTGATTCTAATCAGATTGCCGGCGCTTATCACTGAATTCCAAAGACCGTGGCTGTGCTAGGATGGCAGTGCTTGATAAGCTTCAATTGGCCAAGAGTTTCTTTTCGGAAACAAACTCGGAAGCAAGGCTATTCAGGTACGGCCACTGGTCTCGAACCATCGACCAAATATTGTGTATAAGAACCTTCAACATCCCCGATTGAGATTCACTTTTCCCATGCCAGCACTCCCTCAAGATGCTCCCTCACACTATCTCGTTCCCCGAAAAGGCGGCGGAGGCGGCCGTGGTGGAGGAGGTGGTGGCAAAGGCGGCTCCAAAGGCGGCTCCCGAGGAGGTTCTGGTTCAAAGGGAGGCAAGTCAATATCTGGTTTGAGCGGCAAGAGCAGCTCGTCTGGCTCTCGCGGTGGTGGATCAATTACCACTGTTCCTGCGGGTTCGCGCTTTGCTGGGCGACAAGCGGGTAGCGGAACTCGAGTATGTCCTCACTTTCTTTGTTCGTAATATTTTCTCATTATTCCCTAGGACAATGTTTATGGTGGCTCGTATTACGGAAGTGGATTCCCATACGGAGCTTACGGGAGCACCTGGGTTGGTGGGCGCCCTTTTCCATTCTACTATTGGCCAGTCTACATTGGACCCAACGAATACTACGGTGCTTCCGAATACGGGCCTCCCAACTCAACAGACCGCCCCGGAGGACCAATGGCCGCTATCTCTGTCTACACTACCGACCTCAAGTATAACACATCCGACGTCTACCGCATTCTTGGCGACATGGACTCGGTCAGCACTGTCCTCTCGGCCCTTCAATCCAACTGTTCAGTTGTGGGTGGCACCATCTTCAACTACGACCCCACTTCCAGCGACCTTGCGCACTCGTTGCCCCGTGTTGAATCTGTGATCCAGTGGTACCGCGCAAGCTCCTTTGCTCTTGCACTCGACGGTTATAACAATACGGTCGCAGCTTCCAACTTGCCTGCAGCACTATCCAACAATACACAACAGCTCGTCGCCACACTTTCCCCATCAACTCCGCTCCCGGGCCATCTTAATCGTGCGTTCCTAGACTGCGTAAACTATACTACGGCTTCGTCTATTCCCCTCATCGACGCAGGGTTGAGCAATACACCCCCCATTCAAGGGCTGGGATTGCTATGTCTCCTTTGGTCGATCTGGATACTGTTCAAAAATACTTTTCTCTGATTGTGATTTTTTCGGTGATACCCCCCTGTTTCTTGATACCTCGCGTCTGCGTGTTATCTGGCATGATAATTATGTTTTATGATTATTGTAATATTAAGGATCTGTAGTTACGATTGAATGTCAATGACATGCATAATTTGATACAAACGAACTTTAATCTCGGACCAGATGCAATCCTTTCGCTAATATTTTACATCAATTAGATGTCTTGGCGGGAACATAGTGAAGATGAGACGCGTCCCTCAAGAATTCGAACGTAAAATTTGCTTGATGGACAGCTAAGATATATCATTTCAAAGGGTGTCAACGTGTGGCAAATGCAAACTTGTAAATGCATTGATTGGGTTAGTGACGGTCGCACCACTAAGACTTATGTTGCACAAGGCGTAGCACTATGTAAGTGCAGACAAACCAATGATGATGACTTCCGTCAGCACCACAAAACTAATTAGGAATGGCACCGCCGGGAACTTGGTGCTTAAAAATATCCATTTGACACAGTTGCTCAAGGGTCGGATAACCCTGACCAGGCCCGAGAATCATCTTTGACAAAGTGGCGTATTCGCAAAATGGGTTTCGTCAGGGCTCGGAGGCATGGACGCATATATGCATTCCCCAAGGTTTTGATTCTTCCAGGTCGCCAAATACAATCCGGAAACTATTTGCGCTGGCGAATTTGAGGGCTATTTAGTCATTGGTTGGACGTCGCAAGGGACGGCTCCATCGGGAACCAGTGTGAAACACAGCCACACATGTTTATTTGCCGGTGCCAAGCGGAAAAAACACATTTGAATTCGTGAATGGCTCCACCATGGCTTTACGCGAGCAAAAAGCTGATCAACTTGTTGTTTCCGCATTACGGGGTTCACATAGTGAAGTTTTTCACGCAGATCACGGTTTTCCTGCACATATTGGAGCGCGTGTACGTCATCGATATACCAACCTACAATTCTATGTTGTATTTAGTTCATTTATCCACGGGATAACCCCTGTCCCTAACCGATATCAACTTTAGAACCTAGCTTGAGGCACTGTGGCAGATAATAAATTATCTCATTTAACAGAACGGGTCTATACTAGAGCCTATTACAGTATAGGCTATGTGGTCTCAAGTATAAGTTGTTCGTGTTTCTCTGATCGAGATTTGAACTCGAAATCGAATGGCTTAATTTCACTAGCACATAATCGTGAGCCATGAATAACTGGGTTATGGGGCTTAGCAGAAAGAAAGCTCACAGGACCAAAGCATTGGACGCGTCTTTAATGTTTACGTCAATGTCGTTCCCATTTTCATCCTTCTTCTTTGAGAATGTAAATGTTGCGAGGAGAGAGGCGATCACAATAAATAATGAGGATTCTGAAAAGTGCATTCCTGGACATTTTCTATCGCGATTTGTGGTCAAACAACCTGTTCCAAGTGAATTTACTCAGCAATGCCAAGTTACTTACCTTCGCCCCCATCCAAACGCGGGCAAGCAAGGGACGCTAGGATCCGTGAACCGTTCTGGGTCGAACATTTCTGGGTTTTTGTAAAACTGTTCGTCTCTGCTCATGGCCCTACCATACATATAGTTGAGTGGGCTCGAGCCTTTTGGTTCAATTATATACTTACCAAAGGTTCCCCATACTGCGCGGTTAGGTTTAAATCGTTGAAATTCAAATTAATGTAAAATTCGGTGATGAAATTACTTACATGATGGTGTTCTTTAGAATATCGTATCCCCGATATTTGTCGTCTTCGAGGCACATGTGGGGGATTGCTTGGTGAAAATCAGTTATTGCTCTTAGGTTGATTATATACTAGTACTCCTACCATTTGGAGCGACGGGGCGCCAACGTAAAACTTCTAAAATTAACTTATTAATATAGGGCAACCGCTCTCGGTCTGACACAGTTGGCAAGGTGCCGGGTCCTAGTACCGCGTCGAGTTCTTGCTGCGCTTTTGCCTGTACTCGAGGGTTGAGGACCATGGCAGCAACGAAATTCAGGAGTGCAGTTGAGGACTAATGATGGGTATTAGCTTTAATTTGGTCGTCCTATGGATTGGGGGTAGTTACCGTATCCGTTCCACCTTAGAGAAAGTGAGTACGAAGTTGTAGCATTATATTATTTTCAGAGCCCACCTGAATACGTAGTCACTCCAAGCTCCTTTAGGCGACTATCCCTTTCCTCAGTGGACAAGCCCGAAGTCAATTCATGATCCTGAAGCAGAGTACCGAGCATCGAAACTTCGGCGGTACCTTCGGCCTGCGTTATTATTCAATAAGTATCGTAAATTTAGTAATAGCTGAGAATGGAGCATGATGACCCACGACTTGCGCCTTGGTCCACTCAAAAGGAGCGTCCAGAGCATGTTCCTTGTCTTCCCTCCACTTTCGGATGGTGCGTTTCCAACTCGTCCCAGGGAACCAATCGGGCACACGAGCCAGGGCAGGGAACAGATTGACGTAAAAATCTACGAACCAGATTAGGGTACATTTCTGTATTGCAATTGTAGAGAGCTGGTGTGACCTGACTTACTAGTAAACATTACGGAGTTAAAAGCGCGATGAACTGCTTCCCGAATGTCTTTGAAAAAAGGGTCGTGGCGGCCTTGAAGAGTGTAACCATAGGCCAACCTAAACATGGATGATTCGGATTCCTGTTGAGTATTACATTTTGATGTGCTGAATAAGTGCTAACCTAAACATGGTTGCTGCCATTGTACTGGGGGAGGTCAGCAATGATGATCAGTAATCAAATTCGTTATGACCTGACTCACTAGAAGAATTCGTCCTTTATGCTTTCAAAAGGTTTCGACTGGCTTACAGAAATGTCTAACATGCGCTGAAGTAACAATCGAGCTTGATGTTCTTGCATCTTGTGGAACTGGACGACAGCCCGTGGGTTCAACCAGTTATGCATCATTCGGCGGTGATGACGCCAAATATCGTTATATCCCAGAATACCGGGGGCCCGAGACCAGTCCAACCTAGCATGGATAATGTCAGTTTGTTGGGCTTTGAGTCAGGTATAACACATGTACGTACAGTTGGGGGTCTCTGAGCATCTCCGGACATGCTCGTTCCGAGTATATCGCAGATCGTTTTTCGAGAAGATCCGATGCAGCCCGCGCAGAGTTGAGTACCACAATATTATGGCCAAGTAGATTGAGGAAAATAATATCGCCTATGCGCGCAAGAATCGATGTTAGTCGGTCAACAACAAGGGCTCATATATAATGGGGGGGGAATTACTATTCAATTGTTTTCCGAGAGTCATAAACGCTAAATGTTCGAAGCCAGAAGGCATTGAGAGTGCGTTGCCAATGAGAGGCAAAGACGCCGGGGAAGGCGGGTGAACGACATGGCGCCGAGTGGTTCGGCGCCAAAGATAATGCAAAAGAGTTAATGTTGCCAGGCTCGGAGCCACATACATCAGCGTTCGATTCTCAATCATCCCGCGGGGCGTGGTCGTTGGGTATAGAGATACTGACGGTTCGGTTCGATGCGAGGCCTGCTTATCTAAGTTCATTTGAGACTGTCAACGCAATTTCAATATTTGCTCTCGATCCCTGTCGTTGCATGTCAGCCAGGATTTGTTCGCTATATGCGTGCGTACCGTCATTTTTTCTTTGTTTGGTATTTTAAACGTGCTCAGATAGTGCTTTTCATTGGATCTTCATATAATGTCCTGCGTTCCTTTCTATCCTTGCGATTGGGTATATCGACTTCCTCAGACCGGTACCCATTATGAATCGTTCTCGCCGTGACAGCAGTTTAAGTTGGTATATATGTTATTCCATAGCCCTGAACTATCAATTATAAGGGTCTCCGTTTTTTAGCGCATATATGTTTCACTAGTGGATGATTCAGAGTTAGAAATCAACGTTGCCACCTGGGTGATTATGCCGCTAGAGCGACTTTTCAGTAGTGAATGACTAAGGTCGAGGACCAAAGGAAACTAGTAAGGCCTGCTTAGCTAGTCACATCAAACAAGCGGACAACTTGTAAAAAAACTGTTTTGAACACACATACTTTTTTCATGGTTACACTCTAAAAAAAACAAATGTATGGTCTTAGTTATACCACACGTACTGAGATACAAGTGCTCAGCTCCAAGTATGACTCTAAGGGACAGCCCAACCAAAACATTACAGTGGCTAGTATTTGTGTGCCCATAGTTCATCTCTCAAAGGTGTTCAATGTATCCTAATATGTTTTAGTACTAGTGTAGGTTGTAGTGAGTATATGCATATGCGTGGAGGACCAGGAGCTGGTCGTGGCGGAGAGAACATGTACCGCACCAACCGGGACGATTTGCCTACCTTGCGTGTCACAAACGTTAGCGAGGACACCCAAGAGGACGATTTGCGCGATCTATTCTCCAAGTACGGTTCACCAGGTTTTCGTTTGTCTCTGCTTCTGATACTCTACAGGTTCGGTCGTGTCATCCGCGTGTATATTGGTCGGGATAGGGAGACAGGCGTTGGCAAAGGATATGCATTTGTTAGCTTCGAAGATCGAGCCAATGCAGAGCGCGCGATGCAAAAAGTCAACGGAATGGGTGAGTACATATGGACATATTGGTAAACCCCTGCTGATCGAACCTGATTAGCTGGTTATGACAACTTGATTTTGAGTGTACAATGGTCACGTAAGTTGTATATTATGGTTTTTTTGGATGATGGCTTATGATTGCTTTGTTTTAGAACCGAGGGAGCACCGGGCTGGTTGAATGCGCCTGCTGTGTAGCTTTTATCTTGAATACGACAGTGAATGATCTTGTTTCAAGTGTGCCTGCGAATAAGGTGTTATCAGCGCCTGAGCAAGCCAGAAGAACCACGTCAGGCCGCGTTGAATAGGGGATGAATGAAAACTTTCTCCGTGGATGGTCATTGAAATTCATTATGGTAGCTCACTGAAGTCAACAATACTTTCTATTCAGTCGAGAAGCCTACTAACTCTTACAGATTAACTAGTTATGCTCCAATCGCCCCAGCGGCACAGATCAAGCGTATACAACTGGTTCGCTCGCTATTCTTCCATTCACCCCTCCGTCATGATCAAGAACGACCACCCTTTCTTCTGAAAGTATGACTCGGTCTCACGGATCATTTCCTTGGTTCCGATAAAATCCCTTCCTAAGAGTTCTTTTGCATACGTTGTGTCCCAGCCGGCGCTCGTGTCCAGTTTGCCAACACCAGGATTTCCCTTTGGCACGCCTGGGAATGCAGGTTCCTCATTGAGGATGTCGTCTATATATCATTTATAACCAGTTCCTGTCAACAGCAGGCTTCCGAGTCAAGTAATACACACAAATATCCTGCCAGCTCGGGTTAGACACTACTGCGATGACCCTGTGTCCGGCCGCGTCGGGTCGACTGAAGATGGCGGAGTGGATCGCGGCTACGTCTTTGACGTGGACAACAGCGTAGGATTCGTTTCCGAGCTCCGATTCGGGGCGTGGTTTGGTGGCCTCGCTCATAAGGAGTGCTTGGGTTGAAAGTTGGTCCTGCGAGGTTACCACGTGGATCGGCTCCTACACAACCGTAAGCACTATTCAGAATTAGGTTAGTTTATTGAATTTACCCTACACACGAACTCATAGTTAATTATAAGAAAAATTATAGGGCAATATTTTATTTTCCTGCGATCACATTCCAAAGTTATGTGATTTTGGCAATGCAAGCATTGAGCACTATACTCTTGATTTTACGGCTACGTATACTACGAGTACGAAGCCTACGTCTTTTCGTTGGGCGGTAAATATTTCATGTAAATATTTCATGTAAATATGGTCAACTTTTGACAAACTGATGCATATGGATTACAGGCGCCGGAGGTAATTGCGGGGGGTGCAGAACTAACCTTCAAGGCGGATGTGTATTCACTCGGAATGGTGAGTTCATTCGAGATTAAAACGACCTTCTCAATTTACGGTTGTTACACCCCCTAGACAATTCTGGTACGCCGATGAGCGTGGACATCAGAGTTGGAGTTATCTAATCAACAAAATAAATAGGAGGCATTTACTGGGTCGATACCATATGCTAATCTGCGCGACATCAGCGCCAGTACTAAAATTGTGAACCAAGTGCATCCAGATCGACCTCTGGGCCAATTCCCCGCTGATGACAGACAGGCAAGGCGTCTGTGGTCATTACTCACCATGTGCTGGTTATACAACCCCGAGGACCGGCCTGCTGCCTACTACGTGCGTGAGAAGGTATGTGTGCATATCTTAGCAGGTGTCTCATCTAACTAGTATACCAGCTGAAGTCTATTAGCCTGGAAGGGCCTGTGCTTGCCATGGCCATCGATTGAATGTACGCGACGTGTCGTCGACATTAGCGTTTCATGGCTTTTGCGCTTAGTGTTTGAAAAAATGAATGAGATTTGGGATCGTACGTGCGGAGATAGTGTTTCTATTGAGCCTTCTAGTAGTCTCAGGAAGTAAGGGTATATGCATGAGAAAGATCCCGTGTTATAACGTTATAAGCCCTGGTCCTGTAGGTCCCATTTTTGGTATTCCAGTTCGGATATACACCCAATATAAGGAGCAAGGTCATTGCAAGTATAGCATATTTCACCGTAATATTAATATTACTTTCAACCCTACTTTGAGCTTACGATCGCCGTCCATAGTCGCTCACGGGACCACTGGGGCTGTTTGGCGCGATGTGGATTTTGTGACATTGTTCGAAACAACTATAATTTTCTGGAGGGTGTAGCTTATGTAAAAATTCATACTTATTCTAGATCTAGGGCGCTCGGAAACGAAAGGTATCACCTGTGTATGTGTTGAGGTATGTTATGCGCGTGTGTGGAGAAGTAGTATAATTATGTTGAAGAATGAATACTTAATTTAGAGCTACGCCTCGCCTTCTTATAGGGAATACGTAAAGTAATTGGGCACTATACCAAGTAGCTCGTATGTGCTGTGGCTCTTGGGTGCTGCTGGCACTTTGCGCTTGGGTGTCAGCAGCAACCAATAAAAGGATTTGATTGGTAATGTTTTGAGGCCTGTGTAATCACGTGGTGCTGGCGGGATTTTGATTCTACTGCTGTTGCAGCGTTCCCGTCACTGTCTACGCTTACTTCTACATCGTCTAGCGCGTTCCCTCTCTATTGTTTAGTCCTGGCTACCTGGCTGATGGATTATGACAACTGAAATGAGTGGTATTTTTGTCCGTGGTGGCCGTCCCATGCGAGTCCACTTTGACACCTCACACTTGCTCGCGATCGCTGCCAGACAATTAGGTCGAAATGTTGAGGTGAGCCATCCATCTCTCTTGAGCATTAAGATTTACTCAGTCAGAAAGCTGGGTTCAGCGAGCAGGCGGTGTCCTAGTTTCACACCCATCCAACTCTGACGTACTCGTCGTAGATCCCGCCGCCCCCTGGGTTTTCCACGACTTCATCAAGACCAAGCGACCCGAGCTGAGACCTAGTGTGGTCCTCGCATTTTGGATACCGCTCTGCCTAGTGACTAGGAGTTTGGTTTGGATCGGCAGCTCCCACTGGCCAAACGTCTCCGTTCCCTTTGAACGACCCCCCTACCCAGAAACACCCCAAGGGGTCTTGGCCTATGGATCGTTTCTCGCTGGACGAACATACTCGCAAATTACTCCGCTTCCTGAGCCGAAGAGATCACCTCGCGTGCCGCATGAAACGGAGCACGATATTACACTAACCTCTAATATCGCAAACTCAGATCGAGAAGTCTCGCAGGCGTTGGAGCCCGGATCTGAGTCAGAAGATGAACCAGTTCAACACCCTCGTACGCGTGAACGTATTTCGGATCGGATGGGGCCGGATTCCAGTTTGCTGAGGCAGGCTTCACCCACTACCGCATTCAAGCCCCTAGACAAATCTCACGATTCGGAAACGGTCGAGGTGTCTAATGCTGCGCCTCTGGACGACACTCAAATACCATCTGAAGACGTAGAGATTCTACCTTCTGCTCCTTCCCCAGTCCCAGATCCCCCGCCACCTGTCGAGCTAGATGTGGCGTTAGCTAGCCGGCATTCTTCACCCGTCGATCCAGTTTTGAACCAAGTCTCCCCTGCTCTAGAATCGTCGAGCGCAACACACAACGAAGGTTCAGCGCCTGTGCCGCCCCAGCAAACAACAGCCTCACCCCAGCCAGGCAGCCCGCCAACGCCTGCCATTGTGGAATTAGTCTCTTTCGATCTCAACTTGGCTCGTTCTGTGTCGCCAGTCTCGCTCGATGATACGTCGCAACACGCTGTTGATTCAACGACTCCCACAGTGCCGGACACTCTCGCTTCAACCCAGGAGCCGGCAACGGGTGGCGAGCCTTTAGTGGCAGAAGGCGTAACCAACACCGTCGTCAAACCTTTGGTCGTGCCACCCGTTCCCTTGAAAGCAACTGAACCCTCGGCACCTGAAATTAAAATATCTACTAATACGAGTATTAATTTTCCTTTAACTCGATCGGATGCCAATGCACCCGACGCACCATCTACATCTATTGCTTCGAATACCGGTCATACATCTGCTACATCTGTTAATCAGGCATCTGTGCCTGCATCTTCACCAAAACTGCCGTCCCCCAAGCCAGCCGTCAAGCCCCCGCCTAGTACATCTGATGTACAGCCCGTCTCTACACTCTCAGCTCCAAAAACGCCAGCAGCTTCCAAATCCCCTTCTCCGGTGGTTCCTACCGGCCTCAAATATCGCCTCGAGTCTACGCCGGCAACGCTTACACCCGTAACTAGCTCGAAAGGGCCTGCCGCTATCGATGGATCGTCTGAAGGTCCCACGACGTCGGCGAGCCCAAACACGATCAGAATACGGCCCAAGCCGCGTCCGGTACCGACACCAGACGGGGCCGAGTCGGCTGCCGCGGCAGAACCGAGTTCAAGCCCAAGCTCGAGTTTACAACTGCGTCCGAGTATTGCTCACGCGAAATCCAAGCTCAATATCATAGGGAGCAATGGCGAGGCTAAAGTCCCTAAACTGCGTCTTGGAACGGCGATGGTCAAGAATCATCCAAGTGCAGGACGTGTTGGCCAAATCGTGAAGCGTTTAGAGGATACGCATCGTCCCGTGGTGGTTGGTTCGCCTGATCTAGGTCAGGGAGCCGTGCAGTCGAGCCAGAGTACAACGAGTTCGTCTCGGCCGTCTACAGTTTCGCATAGTCCTGCAAGCACGGGAAGTTCTACTGTTACGGCCACGGCCATCACCCCTACGAACCTAAAGAAAAGACCGTCGTTACTCGGGTCGACTATATCGGCACCGAAAAGACTGGTTATCCGGAGCCCGACGGCCTCGACCGTGGCCGTGCCGATCCGGTCGGCGGCTCAAAGTCCGAAAAAGTCTCCTTTGCAGGACAAGTTTTCGGAGAATAGTACTGATTCTGCTGCGAGTGCGACTTCCACATCGGTACCACCACCTCCCACACCACCCACTCCAACGCCCGAACAACTCGCCGCGCCGAAGCGCCCGTGGACCAAGGAGGAGGACCAGTACATTATTGATTATATGAATTGGGTGTTTGCGCAAGATCCGCTCGCGTCGACGTCGGAGATTATGAAAGAGATTGCTGCCAAGGTGAGTTTTTTCAAGTTCTGGGCTGTGTTACGTAAGGTTGGTGCTCGTGAGCGCTCGCGAGCACCGGGTTGGATCCGTGGTCTCTCTGCATTTGTATTCCGCTGACTGGTTAATAGTGTCCGTACCGTAATGTGGGCAGCTGGCAAAACCGGTTCAAGACCAAGGAAGATTCGATCTACATGCATGGAGTGCCGGTGCTGTTTGAGCGGCTGACGAACCGGACGTCGCATGGAGGGCGGGCGCGAGGCAACCCCAAGACGACGCTGGAGATTTTGAGTGGAACGCGGACGAGGAGCCGTAGGACTGTTGGTATGTCTCTGCCGTATAAACGTGAGCGTGCGCTAACTCTTGGCTAGACTATGCGGGCTCGTCGAGCGAGGAAGAAGGCGATGATAGCGAGGAGGAGTATGGGCATAGCAGAAAGCGCGCGCGACACGAGGGGACAAGCAGCAGCCAGCGACGGCGATCAGATCGACGCTTTGACTAGTGTGTAATTGTATCGTGTATATTATCTCATAACCAGCGTACATATAGTGTTCCAAATGCCATGCCAATGGCGAAAACGAGATGTGGGCCCAAATCGAGAAATCGGCTAGATTACAACAAGAAAACATGGGGCAATGAGGTAATAAGTTACAACATGCAAGAGATTCCATAGTTCTGAATAAGATATCAAAAATGCAGATTCGAAACACGACGGCACGCCGTGTGTGGTTTTGCGCCTCGCATCGAGGGATCCAGCCCGAGCTCGAGCTCCCTGTCTCAGACCCTCATGGCAACGGGGCATCGAGCACGACATGCGGCACGCGCGCGGTAATCCACGCCCTAATGTCTTCGTCAAGCGGCATGCCGCAATCGGCAATCACGACGCTCCGGAGCGGGGGCAGGCTCGAGCCGCCAGGGCTCGGCCGTGCCTTGGAGCTGACCTCGCTGCCGCCTGCATTTGGGGCGCCGAGCTCGTGCGGGTTGCGGTGGAGGATAAACTGGACGAGTTCTGGAAGGGCCTGTGTGAGTGAGGGACAGCCGCGAATAACGACACTCTCGAGGATGGGGCAGAGGACGCCTGACGGCGCAACGGTTGCGGGAGACGAGGGCGAGTCGGTGTGGGGGTGCGGGGTAAGTTGGACAAGAACATCGCGAGGCATCATTTCGAGCATCTCGAGGTGGGTGATTGTCGGAAGAGCAGCGACAGTGCGGCTGGGGAACTCGTCGGCGTAGGCGGGGTGGCACGCAAAGTTCTTAATGGGCGGGTGGCCCGAGCGCACGAGCAGGGCCTGGAGAGCGTCGTCAATGGGCTCGGGGACCGAGAGCCGGACCGAGAGGGTGGTGAGTGCGGGGAGCGTGAGGTGGTCGAGAAACTCGAGCGTATGTGCGTCGCCGCCGGCAATCGTAAGCGACTTGAGCGAGCCGAGGGTCAGCTGGCGCGGGGGGAGGACCGCGGGACCGCAGCGCAGCTCGAGGTTGAGCGACTCGAGGTCGGGGTTGCCGGCGAGGACAGTGAGCAGCCGGTCGACCGAGAGGCGAGTCGACGAGGCGACGGGATGTGATTGGTCGGCGAGGGCGAGGTGGCGCAGGCCACGGAGCATCGGTGAGTTCCACACAAACGGGACATTGCGTAGTTGCAGGGCACGCATGCTTGCGACTTTGCACGTGGTCGATGTGGGAAAGTAGCACCAGGGGTCGTTGGAGACGTGGTGGTGGCCGACGTCGCCGCAGTCGACGACAAACTCTTCCAGCATCGGGGCGATCCCGTTGCCAAAGGCGACGTTGAGGGCGCCGAGGAACATAAAGAGGCGCTCGGCGCGGTAGACAAAGCGGCGCCAGCGGTGTACTTGAGATCCGAGATGGAACATAACGACGTGACCCCATTGGACCTCGTCGCGCTGGGCCTCGCGGTCGGCGCGCGAGATGGTGGTCGATGGCTGCCAGTTGGCGGGGGGCGCGAGGGTTATCTCAATGTCGAGGGGGCATACGTCGCCCGAGCGCTCGACCCAGAGGCGCAGGGCGTTGCCAGAGGGCATGGCTGGGGGCTGGATGCGGATCCGGGACCAGAGACGCGGGGTGGCGAGGGCGGTGGCGCGCCATTGGCGGTTCACGGCCGAGAGACTGGGCAGATAAGTATGGTTCAGACACATATCTCTCTACTCACGTCCAGGGCGAGAGCGGGTCGTGCTCGAGCAGCAGCATAAAGATGTCCGACAGAATGTCTCCCGGCAACTTGCGGACTCTGCGAAATGAGAACGGCCCAATGCGTAAACAGACGACTCACGGGGCAACCTGGCCCTTGGCGGCCGCAACATCGTGCTCGAGGGCCCGCTTCTGGGCCGCGAGGAGGGCGACTTGGGCATGGGTGTCGGCGGTGAGCTTTGCGAGAACGAGCTCGAGGGCGGCGATCTTCTCGTCGACGACGGCAATGGACCGCTCTTGGCTGGCAATGTCACACATGGGGGCTATGAGGAGCAGAGTGGAGGTGTGGGTATATGTATGTATCCGGATGCAAATGGGTGAATGTTTCCAGCTTGTCTGTCGCGTGGCGCACCGAGTCCGCTACACGTGCCGCGCCTCACCCCAGTCGTCTGGCTAGGGGGTGGCTGCCTATGCGGGATCGCCGATCTGGATACTTTCCCGATGTGGCTGGTATCTCAGGCCGAGCTCAGAAAAGGGAATAGAATCTTGGGAACCTAAGCTCTGGGATGGAATCTTCCCGGCAGACCAACAAACTACGTTGTGCCACGCAATTTCGCTGTGATCCAGCCACTCCCTGTCGTCTACGCGAGCTGTCGAGTGAATTCAAATTCGGAATGGCGCCGGTGCATATACCTACTATTCACACGAGGCCTACGCTCGGCCTTTTTCAGATGCGCCACCCCGACATGCAATTCATCTCGGCCCCTTTTTCGCCCCACCGACGCTATGGGTTCATAAATCTTCCCCCATGTGGATCACATCAGGCGGGTTTTTCGATCCCAGAATCCGGCTTTTCATCCGAACAACGCTGATGTGGGATCCGAGATGCTCAAGCAATATTATTCTCGCGCGCGCTCGACGTGACGTCAATCATGAGGTGGGGGTGAGGCGGGGCCCATGAGGCTGAATCAAGGGCCGCATGGGTCCTGGGTGAACCCGTTTGGCTATGTTTGCATCGAACTATCGACGATGACAAGCGCTGGGCGCCAATCGCCCGATGTGACCCGATGATCGCGTCGGGCTCGCCCCCGCCCCGCGACCGCCCCTATGTAGAATTCAAATGCGCCCCTTTTAGGCTTTAAATGTCGACAGGAGTAGCCCACCTCCTTGTCCAATCCACCACATCTACCATGTCCGACCAACTCGTCTCCAAGGACCTCAATGTCACCGCACCCGAGTTTATCCCAAAGACAATTTCTGACCTGAATGCCTTTGCTGAGGCTGTGGCCCCCGAAGATGTTCTCTCGACCCCAACTCCCACGTCGGTTTCGTCGTTTACGCAGCTCGTCAAGTCGGCGCGCGCCGCTCTCGATGGCTCGGACGTGTCGATGATGAGCATGACGGACGACGATAGCGAGATATCGTCGGCTGACGTCAGCTTGTCGCTGGAGCCAAAAACACCTTGTAATATAGACCACGACGAGCTCGATGTTTCTCCCACGGGCGGCCTTGGTGGTGGCGTGCGCTGTGGAGTGGCGCGCATGCAAGAGCCACCGGCGGAGCCCAAGGCCATTCCTAGATTCAAGGAGGGTTTGATTCCTATGCTGGATCCCCCGAGGCCCAAGTACCGCCGTAAGTGGCTTGTTTTCTATCAACTCGGGCTCATGTCTGGGTAGCGTTTCCTCCCCAGCGCTCGTGTAATATCCATATTCAGAACCTGCCCGAGCATTATGGAGACGCGGAACTTACCGCTCTGTGCGAAGAATTTGGCCATGTGGTGAGCGTCCGTGTTTTGCGTCGCACGGTCGCGGCACCCCCTAATCGCCGCTTGCCCGACGGCCAACAATCGTAAGTGATGCGCTATACCAATGACTTGGCAACTGAAGCTTTGTAGGACCTATGGCTTTGTTTTGTTTGACAATATCATTTCGGCTGATAATTGCGTCAATACCCTCCGCCGTCGCTACAAGAATATATATCCCTCGTTTGCCCGAGTAGGTTGAACTAATCTTCTGCCATTTGCCGTTTTTTGACTGGATGCCCACAGCAAACAGCCCCCGCTGTGCACCAACCCGCGTTTGTGGGTCTACTCGAAGCCATGGCTTTTGGGGATTTGCACAGCGCGGACCCTAATACCGACGGGTTTGAGTACTGGAATACTGTGAATCCCGGCTTGAGCGAACCCCCGTATGGCGACACGGGCATGGGACCCGTTTACCCCGCTCCCGCGTATGAAGCCCCGCGCGTGGTGTTAGAGGCTCCCCCGGCCGATGTGCGACACGTCTTTGAAGTTGCACCTCAAGTCCAGCCAACGCTTGTTTCCGCACCCCTCGAGTCTCAACCGGCACGTCCACGTGCCTTGACGATCAAGCCCATGCCTCCACCGATCCAGTCTTGTATGCCTTCGAGTACGACGACGGACCGCATCAATTCGGCCTTGAATCAATCGTCCATTTTGCTGATTGTGGATGGTCTACCCAAGGATTTTGGCGTTGGAGTAGGTGGTCTTGTTTTGGGTTGGTGCAACAAGCTCATTTTCGCCCCAGTTGCTGGATACGTTGTTTGCGCCACATCCAATACATGATGTGCGCCTTTACCGGAAGGGCCCATCGGGTGCAGTGCGTGGCTCTGTCAGGCAAGTGTCGATGGTCAGTGTGACTGGCGGTTGACTAACTATAGGCACTAGGGTTTCGACTCGCCTGGCTGCGTTGCAGTCGATTGAAAAGCTGACTGGAATGCAGTTTGGCGGACTGGCGAATGGCCTCGTAGTTCGCTTGGCTGAAGAAGTGCGCAAATTGGCCGCGTCATGTGAGGTGTACTCATGCTTTTGATTAGGTGCCTGGCGGAAGTGACCTTGATGCAGCGGCTCCGGCTCTTCCATCATATCGTACCCTGCCGGATGTCCAAGAGTACCAATCAACGCTTGCTCCGCCGATCAATGCCCTGGCGTCGTCTACATCGGCACCGGCCGTCGCCTCGATGATTGGGTCTGGCCTCAATGCCCTTTTGTTTGCATCCGAGTCTTGTGCGGATGGGTGGGCCTTGGGTTCCCAAATGGCTGCTCCGGCTGTGCAGGTTTCCCCATCGACTGGGCGTTTTCTCGGCTCTCCGGCACGGTTGCAAGTACCCTCGGCTCCACCTGGCTTGCCCATTTCCGTCTCTATGCCGCAGGTTGCCCCGCGGTAAGTCTAGTGTAGTGCGGTGTAGTTGGCCATGTGTTTATCGAATGTAGCTTCTTTGGTCAAGGGCAGGTAGTTGGGCTATCGCCTTCGTTGCGTGTCGGAAATGTTACGCTCCCGATTAGCAATGTTCTACCCTCGGATAACACGCTGTATGCATGTAGCAATATTGCTTCGTCCAATTTGCTGGACCAAGTGGCTGGTACACAGGTAACCCCTGAGCCTCCGGCGATCAAGGTGAGAAGGGGATTAAACCTGGCCGATTTTTCAATGTAACCGTTTGAGTTTAGGTTACAAGCTATGCGGGTGCAGTCAAGAAGCCTATTGTAACCATTGATACTCCCAAAGATGGGGCGGATGCCCGGAGGAAGCGCAAGGGTTCTCGCGCGACCAAGGGACGTGGGAAGCACGATGCTAGCAAGAGCTCGCCGGAGCTTGCGGCCAAGTCCTCGACGGACGTACCGGCCGTTGTTGCCGCGGCAATGGCCAATCAGGAAGAGGGTGTCTTGGCGGCAAAGGAAGGCACTTTATCCGCTCAACCCAAGTCGACGTCGGCCACGTCTAAGGCGAAAAGGTGGTTGTCGACTCGTCGCCGGGTAAACTCTAAGTCTACTGCCGCCAGGGCCTAGGTGAATATTTGTGGATGGTTGTTTACCCCGAGGCAAAGTGACCGAGGGTCTGTGCGGTTTTTGTTGCGTTGGCTTTCTTCATTCTTTCAAGTTTTTTTTCGTCGTTCTTTGATTTTGCTACTCGTATTATATTATAGTAACCTAAAACCTTTACGTCGATGTATTTTGCTTTCTCCGTCGCCCATGTCTTGACTTGGTGCACGAGTTTTGTTCGCTTGCCTGGTTGATTCATGCTTTTCTGTATTTGAGTTGATTGTATTGTATAGACTGCTCCGTAGGCGATGCAATGGAGCAGAATTTGTAGTTTAGCGTGTCTGTGTCTAGACTAGAAAGGACGGTAGAATAGGAGGTCCGTTCTTGCTAACCTTAACTTGGTACGACACGGTGCTGGTGCATGGTCCGGCATTGTTTGAGATATGAAACTCACCACGCATGAAGTTAATGTAAACTTTAGCAGCCATTTTTCAAGTCACGCGTAATAATTGTTAGCCTTGAGTTAAAGCCTATATGCAGAGCCAATATAGCGTATTTTCCCAAGATTGCTCAACCAGCTTAAAGATACTAAACTTGTCACTGCTCTGTCTCATGATACAGATATATTTGCTTCTCATTTCCCATTAAGTGTACAATTATCGTATTCAATACTCGTTCATTGGTCTGGCCCATGATACTTTGCAGGCTGCGCGAGTTTAGAATTCTCCACGAGTCTCCCAGAGGGGATGGAAAGAGCGGCTTCCCGAAGAATGAGTCTCCAGCAGCTAGCTCCGGAGATCTCTGGAGCGCTCCGCAGATTAGCTCGCCTGCGGAGTATTTGACGTTTTTGCTGAGTTCAAAGTCGCACAATCCGCAATGGGTGCATTGCTTTACGCATAGAGTCATCGATTCGAGGTTAATATGTAACAACCGTTTAGCGGACCTATATTGGCGCTCGAGTTTTCAACAGTGGCGCCGGAGCTCACGACTGTTTTATGTATATCTATAGATCTACAAGGGTCGCGCTTGAAAGCGTTAGTCCTAAAAGTGTCAACGAGGTAGCCTTGAGCCATGTTCCAGTGCAGCAACTATTGAAATATCAACCCCTGACGATCACTCACCGATCAGTACCGGTACCGCTAGTACTAGCTCCCCCGCAACGTGTGTTGGACAGAACTGCCGCTGGGGTCCAGTCGATCAGCTACTGGAGAGATACTCATCGATTGAAAGTGTCTAGAGAGCGCAGCTCCTGACCAAGTGGTAGACTGCCTTGGCCATTCCATGTGGCTGAAGAAAACCACGGTTGTGACGTGCTGACGACCGACATGGCAGTTTCCAAGTACCCCCGTATTTCGGCCACTTGATATCGTTTAGCGACAGGATATGTTTGGGTTATATGCGGTCAGGATTATACTCACATACACAAGTTCTCACCTGTTTCTGCAGATAGCTGTCGTTTCTTAACACTTGGACCCGAGATTGGATCTTGATGAGAACCACTCGTGATGTGCATTCTGTCTTGCCGCGTCTCGGATGTGGTGCGTTCACCCACCCGCTATATATGGCGTAACCCACCCGTATAACGTTATAACACTCAAGTCTCTTAGAGTTGAAGCGCTAGGGCCGGCACAAGACCTGAGCAAATAACCGAGCCCTCGAAGATGGGCGACTATTGGCGCCTTCCGACGCCGGCTCAAAGAATGGGTTATCTTTTGGCTCGCTTTATCTAAAAAAAATCGGTATCCCCACCGGGTATTCTACATGTATATGGCTTGAGTAAGCTGGGCCAACTACTACGTGAGTCCGTTCTTGCTAATTGTAACTTTGTACGACACGGTGCTAGTACATGGGCTCATCAGGAAAAAACGCCGACGGGCCCAGACCTTTTTGTACAAATCTGTTAGAATTAGTAAATTTAGTTCGTCTCGGCCTCTGCGAGACCTTTTTTCGGGTCCACCAACCTTAAAACACTTGTCATTTAGTTTAGGGAGAATGGATTTTGTATAGGATTACCTCTACTTGAGCTAATTTTAGAACCGGGAAACTGTTTTGTTCCGCCATTAGTTGTCAACTCTACTAAATGTCACGTAGATTAGTCTCTCCCAGCGGAGATTAGTACCAAGCATAAGGGAGCTAATCTGTGCTGCTGTTAGTCAATGTTTGGACTAATGTCACAAAGATTAGTTGTGTGCAAACCAAATTTGCCGTGTGCCGTAGCTGTGACGAGTGCCGGGGCCGTACACCTGTGTGCAGTTTCACGTCGTAGGTGTACCTGATGAGAACGCCAACTTGCGTTGCAGCCGCACGACACATCGGCAGTGCAATGTGAGGCATCACACAGTGTGGTGGCATGACTGCACGGCAACACAACTGTGCCACGCCATGCAATGGTGGCACAACAGTACAACCCGCCAGGGACACGAAACTTGGACACAATTGCCATCAACAAGTATGCTCATAAGTTCTTTCCATCTGATATTCTGCTGACCTCGATCCTGACCTACTCAACAGTGATGAAAGTGAGGGCTCTAATGCTCCGGTACTGTCTATCCAGTTAGTGCAGTACTTAATAACAATGGCTAGTACCCTAGTTGCACCTCCATTTCTATCCATGTCTTGGCCGTGTTATGATCTCTCTATGACCTTATGACCTATGACCGCGTTTTTTATTTTATTTTATGTAATCACTGAATCAGAATATATGTGTGCTTCCAATCAACTGGCATCCATTTGTATCAATCATGATAAACTAATTTTGCACTAATTTTGAGCTAATTTTAAACTAACGTAAACAAGTGTTTGTACATATGAACTAACATTGAACTATTATTGAACTAAATTCTAACTAACCTAACTAATGGCTACTAATCTGTAGCTAGCATTCAAGCACTAACCAACCTAACACAACTAATCTCCTAACAATGCATAATGGAGAATGATCACCGAAATTAGGACACAGGCACCTAATGTGAATGGTTTCAAATGAGTTGCACTAATTTTAGAGATGTCAAACTAATATGACACGGATTAGCAGAGACACGACAAATGTGACTAACTGAACTATTTCAGTGAAATTAGTATGCTTCTTTTTTCCTGATGGAGTGAATTGTAACGAGTGCAGAAACATACAACGCTGTGGGCGCTTCAAATGCAAAACAACGAGTAACAACAGTAATGAAAAGTACGACAACGACTAGCTAATGGAGGATGGAAACAAGACCATAAGTGGCATCCTCAGCGGGTGGAGAGTGGAGAGAATTCGAAGGCACCCGGGAAGGCGCATAAGAAAATGGCGACTGAAGAGTACTGGGGTAAAATAATTGGCGCGTAGTGCACATGGAAGAAGTAGCACATAGCGCATAAAGAGAGAAATATGTATAAGGGTCATGTGAATTTGGTGCACAGCACCGAAGCCCCAGGTCCTTATGAACCTGTCTAAGAACACCCAGCAAGAATATACTGCGTACTAGGCTGAAAAGACTAAGAATGTATGTGTGCAGCATGCAAGCAGGACTCGAAAGGAATAACTTGGGCTTTGGGCATTAAAGATTCAATAGTATAAAGACATAGATACACGAACTGGAAAGACTATACTTATCTACTTAAAAGGAACTCTCGAATACGATTAGTTTCGACAGCCAGTCTTGTGTCTCACTCCTTCGGCGCTAACTGCTTAACTGAATCTAGTACTTATTCAATCGGTTCACGAGTGAGGTATTGAATTTGATTACGAATCATTTTGTTACAAATAGAAACCTTACAATATGTTACTAATAAAATACTGATGTATTTATAAGCCGTTGCATGATGTTACGAACCAAATCGTAACATACCAGTCACCTTCCATTACTCTTCTATTAAATTTCTATAACGATATCCTATTAGAGATCAACTTATACCCCAAGCCATGTGTGTGCATAATTGGAACGCATACGTACCCCAATGTCCCAAAATGGGGGTTCTTCGGAGCACAAGATGAGTGGGTTGAGGTGGCAACAGCCGGGTTGCCCAGCTGCCCCTATATATGCCAACCTGAAGCTCCTCTAGGCCCCAAATGCGCCTATTGATTCATTTTCGTGATTTAGGTCTATGACAAAGCTCTTAGGAGATTCGCCGCCACTAAAAATTACTCGCCGGTCAGTGCTACCCGCGCTGACTGTCACTCGGGCTGCCGAACTGCCGAACTAATCTAACTTGGAGTATAAAAGCCCACCCACAGAGAGCGCAACCTAACCAACAAACGTCCAAACTCAACACATCTTCAGAACTCATATCACATACACAAACCAAGTCATCATGATCATGACCGTTGTACAACCCCCCACCAAGATCCTGCTCACAGGTTAGTAGTCATACGATTCGTCGACCGACTGATTTTGACGATTCCAAGGTGCCAACGGTTTCTTTGCGGTGCATGCAATCAAGGACCTTTTACAGCGTGGTTACACTGGTAAGCGGTCATCCAGGTTGAACGTCCACAAACTTATGTCTCTCGCAGTGGTCGGCACAGTTCGCTCAGCTGCAAAGGGCGAAGAACTGGTTAGACTCTTCCCTGAATACACTGACAAGTTCAGCTACGCCGTAGTGCCCGACATTGCCAAGGTGAGCAAGCTGTATGCAGTGCCAGCGTAGAAGATTGCTCATCCATCGTTTATCGTTCAGCCTAGTGCATTTGATCAAGTGATTAAGGAGGGTGGATTCGACGGCGTTGCGCACACTGCTTCCCCTGTGAGCGTCCCTGGCGGAGCGCTCGAAGGTTAGTCAAGTTCAGAGCGCCCCATCAAAGACTGAGTGCCTTCCCCTGAATACAGACTATACCCGCCCGGCAATTGATGGATCGCTAGGAATTCTAGAGAGCATCAAACAGCATGGGTATGTCTCTGAATATTACTATTTATTGAATCATTATGCATATATGTGCTTACTATGAATGCTACACTAGATCGACCGTCAAACGCGTCGTTGTTACTTCCTCCGTCGTAGCAATGCTCCATTTCCAAAAGGGTGTTAAACAAACCGAGGTGCGCTGAGCGATACTTGACCTCTGATAGAGCATACTAACTGTGATTAAATAGGAACATTGGAACGACGCAGTCCTCAAGCTTGTCGAACAGAAAGGTGACAAGGCAGGACCAGGGGAGCTCTACACAGCAAGCAAGACGCTGGCCGAAAAGGCTGTCTGGAAATTCATGAAAGATAACGAGGGCAAGGTATCTTTTGACTTGGCCACAATTAACCCCTGCTTCGTGAGTTGATCATATTATCCTTCTACATGGAAACTAAATTATTTATGCGGTAGATGCTTGGGGTAAGTTCAATAAACCAACCTAATTCTGAATAATGCTTACGGTTGTGTAGGGGCCGATCCACGCGGTAACCTCACGCGGCCAACTTACATCCCCAGCAATCTTTATGAGCGAGGTCAGCAAACCGCGCCCCGAATCGGAGCTCGGAAACAATTCCTACGCTGTTGTCCACGTCAAAGACGTAGCCGCGATCCACTCCGCCATCTTCAGTCAACCCGACGCGGCCGGACACAGGGTCATCGCAGTAGAATCTAGCCCGAGCTGGCAGGATATTTGTGCGTATTACTCCATTCGGACTTCATCTGCCGATAGGAACTGATTATAAATGATTATAAATGATATATAGACGACATCCTCAACGAGGAACCTGCATTCCCAGGCGCGCCAAAGGGAATTCCTGGTGTCGGCAAACTGGGCACGAGCGCCGCCGGCTGGGACACAAGGTATGCAAAAGAGCTCTTGGGAAGGGACTTTATCGGAACCAAGGAAATGATCCGTGAGACCGAGGCATACCTTCAGAAGAAAGGGTGGTCGTTCTTGACGGGGGCGTGAATGGAAGAAGAGCGGGCGAACCAGTTGTATATGCTTGATCTGTGGTGCTGGAGTGATTGGAGCATAACTAGTCCGTCTGCAAGAGTTAGTAGGCTTCTTGACTGAATAGAAAGTATTGTTGACCTCAGTGAGCTACCATAATGAATTCTAAGATGGGCGACTATCGGCGCCTTTCGACGCCGGCTCGAAAAATAGGTTATCTTTCAGCTCACATCATCTAAAGAATTTGGTATCCCCACCCAATAGTCTGCATGGTTTGCGTTAGCTGGGCCGACTACTACGTGGGTCTTTCCTACACCCCCCACAGAAGACGTTAGCCTGATACGCGTAACAATTCACCGGCCCTGAACCGCACCCATGCCAGAATTTGGGTTCGAGAAGACTCCAGGTTTGTCAGTAGGGAATAAGTCAATAATTCTCCCAGTGTGTTGAATGTAGAGACCAAGATTACCGTCCCGCGGCGGTCTGGGTGGTGGTATTACCAAATTCTCGTGGGCAGTTAATTCCACTGCTTGCCCTCTTCTCTCGCTTTTTTGAATGAAAATCGTTTTCTATATCCTTTGGGGCACTTCCCTATGGTAGACCACTATTATAAGGAGTGTGCCCCAGTAGGGGGCAGGAGGCGAGCAGGCAACGGAGGAGAAGCGCGACCAAAGATGGGTGCGCGATCTTGCCTTGTTTTGCCGTATAATGTCGCCTCCCTGTATTGTTTTGGAATTCCCGAGTTGTTATTCTTATGTATTTCCTATTAGGTATTCGAGTTTCCCCGATCTTCCTGTACCTGCGTCTTTTTGTGTATTCGTCCGTTCACTATCTTTTTATAAAATTTCAGACCCTTGGGTGCGCGCTGATTGATGTTACGAGAGGATTGTTTGAACAAAACACCTTGCTACTTACACGGTGGCCGAACTATATTGCGATTGCCCGGTTTTATAAGTTCACCCATAGATGTCTAAAACATTAATAATATCACTCTCCTAGCGCATATACTCAGGCTAATTTACACACGTTGGAAGGTTGTGTTTGATACTACGCGTAACTAGAAGTTCACGCGTACAGTGCTTATTTGTGCTCTTCATGTATTCGATTTTCCGTTATATACTAGTACATACAAATTCTCGCTCTTTGTTTGACCCTGGGCGCGATCTAACTCAACCGGAGAAAACTGGAGGGCCTGGAATCGTGTAGTTGGTAGCAGTTGCATAGTAAGAGGAATAAATCTACAGTAACAAGGGTTTAGTAACAGACTGTGTAGCAATCCGAGTTGAAGAACTTGCGTTGATGTCAATGGCAGGATCCGAGGCCGAGTAGCCGCCTGGGAACTTGACAGTGGGCGAGCCCACTGCTGAACCGCCAGTCGTGACCTTCAATTGAGCACACTAGTGGTACGGACGTTGTTGAGCCAAATTGAAGATAATAATGAAAAGGGCGCATACCTCGGGGTAGAACTGGGGCTGGTTAGGGCTGTGAAGAGCTAAGAGCTCATGACTAGACACTAATTAGCAACATCACAACACTAACATTTCTAAGAGCTATAACTCAACCGAAGTAAGTACTCCCCAGGAGCAAGCGACGCAGGCAGCGTGGTCGTCCACGAATTGTTGTTTGCGACAAGGTCTCCCATCGCCCATTTGCCGTTTTCAACTGTACCGCTGAGTAGCCCGCCCTCTTGAATTTTGAACTGTTTACATGTGCTTTAGCAGTGAATGTCGTTGGTAGATCAATTGATCGTAACTTACCCAATCAGCCTGGGAGGTATCCATTTCGGAGCAGGTCGTCGTGCACTTGGCCATGTATACCATGACCGGTCCAACTGTGTGCGGCCACGCGTTCCAGTACCTGCAGCACACCAAGTTGGATCACAACCTACACCATTTACTAGGTATACCCACGCTGTAACTTTCGCTCCGGCGGTTATAGTGGCAGTGAGCTGTCCACCGTTGGGCATAATCGAACCAGCAGCGTTGCAAGACAGTTTCGAATTGGTCACGTCGGTAATTGGGTCGTACGAATCCCATTCGCGTTGAATGGTCGTTTGGCCAATGGGTGTGTTGTACGCCTTGAACCTATTTAGACTGGTGTTGAGTATATGCGCATCCGAGATCGTAGAAACGGCTTACCCTTCATAGTATACGCCATTAATACTGTATCCAATGACGCCCCCGTGAGCAGCTGCCTCGAGTGTAGAGGCAACAATGACGAAAAAAGAGGCCTTGGACGGGTTGACCTTCATGATTGTAGATATTATAAAATGAGGAGGATAAAATGCAAGAAAACTCTGGTTGACTGGGCGATGTCTGCGACAAGGATGTCCTTAAATACCTGTGAACCAAATGACAAGAGTTATTTTTGGCCTTCGGAGATCAGAGAATGAACACGGTTGTATAATCAAACACATCAACGAGCGTCTTCGGACGCTTACTTCGGGAGAACCGTTAGGATCAGCTGGGCAATACAACTCACAAGGTCCACCTTTACTAGCACACGTGATGGTTGGAACTGCATCTGTACTGAATCGACTGAGTTGAACCAAGCTCGGGGGATAATTCTGGCGAATAAGATGATCCGGGCCTCCGAGTTCACATCTAACTGCTTGAGAGAGAAAGTTAAAACTATCTGTATACTCGGAGCTACATGCCTTACTTCAGGTATCGTCGGAGCGCCGCATCCGAGTGATCCAAGTTTGGTAAATTACTGTATTGAGTGGGCCCTGGGTGCAATGAGCTTGATGTTCAAAGTTGTGAGCGCAGGAGTGTGCCGAGTTGCGGTGATAAAATACGCAACACCTGACGAAGTTTCCTCAAAGATAAGGAGAAACTGCGAAAGACGAGACGAAATATTATCATCAGACTAGGAGTTCGCGCGTGATAGCCAAGCTCGGAGCACATTTACAAGGGGCATAGAATTATACAGTTCTACGAATAGAAACAAGAGAGCTCACAAGACTGGGTATACTATACAAGATAAAACATCGAAATATCGCATGTTTGTCGGTCAGTCGAGAGCTTCGCACCAATCGCACCCAGTGCCGGTGCATAAGAATAATGTTCCTAAGTTTGGATCAGAGGCGATGAGGGGCGTGTGCTCATGTGGGGTACTGTAAGAATCGGTTAGCGTTGCTCGAAGCGATGGAAGTCGCACTTACTGATGCACTTCCTCCATGTGAGCAGCGAACGATAGCGCAGCAGAAGGTATCGAAAGTTCCTGACCACAGGTGGTACACCCAAAAGTATTGTTTGGGCCTGTTTGCAGCGTAGAAGAGTCGCAGAACGGGCAGGGACATCCAGAATTGGATAGGGAGAAAACAAAGGCGGGAAGGATTTGTGCAAGGTAGGCATCGGAAGGAGATTGAGCCTCGAGAGGTTGGGCTTGAAGTGAAGTCAGATACGCCTCGTATTCAGCGGCAGGGTCCTCAAAGTCGATATCAACGTCATCCGGGACTGAACAAGAAATTAGCCCAGGAAATCACCATGGCTATACCCGACTTGCCTTCCTCCAATATACCAGTGAGACCAAACGAAGCCTCCATCTCATCAGCATCACCAATATCCGAGCCAACCTCCATCTCATAAGAGACGCGGTGACGGTGGAGCGCGCGGCGGTTGTTGGAAACCATGATGCGCCTCAACGTCTGCCAAAAACAATGTAAACGATAAATGAAAAGGTGATCTGAAATCACATACCTCTTCATCAATCTCCTCGTCATCTTCGTCGTCCATCTCCATGTCTCCCACCTCACTACTCGCCTCACTCAAACCAAAATTCGGACCTTTTCCTCGAGCTCGGGCCAGTGCACGGGATCTATCCTGCTCTACGCGTTGCATGCATCGTGCCTTGAGCCTCTCCCGAGCAAGTTGTCTTTGAGGCGTCTCTTCGCCTGCTCTGGGCCGTCTCATAATCCTGTTGGCGCCAAAACTCGGGCTGCTGCTTTGGAAATGGTTGGAAACCCGCCTTCGCGCAGGCGTAGCAAGTGGCGACGACGTGCGAGGCGCAAAGGGGGACGAAGCATCAGCATGACGCGCTGTGCTTGGGGTATCGAAAATCATCTTTTGACAACGGGAATAGAGCGACTCGAGGCGGATGAGGTCACAAACAATCGCCTGAAAGTCACGTGACACGATCTCCGGCGAGGATGGCTTATTAATCTCCACCAAATGATTTAGTTCATCACCGATACATGAGATTTTATAAAACTACTTCTTTTCATGACACTCGTACGCTTTAAACTGAGGGTGCACCGTAGGCGCACCAGGGTCGTGCATAATAGCCGCTAATCCCAGAAATTGGGCCAAAACGGTGAAGCGGTCGCACTTGCAGCTGGGGACTCCATATACCTTGAGGATACGCTCAACCTCAGAGTCTAAGGGAGGGGAGTTGTTTAGCTGTGGGTTTAAATTAAGCACATGAACCCTTCACCATTTAGTAACATAAATGCTCCGAGGGTCGGAGGGAAATTCGTAACCTGCGCGCCTCCACGTACCGGCATTGGTAAAATTCTGTCTTCAGGTTTCTTCACAGCTATATTTGTCGCATAAGTGATACACTTGTTGCTCCTGAAGCACTCTCCCGTTGAATGAGGCGGGCGAGGTGGGCGAGGAACGACTCACATTAACCGGTCCGCCTCCGCCACCTCCTGGTCTGTAGCTTGCTTCGGAACAAATGCTTTAATAGTATTCAAATTCTGCTGGATTTCCTCCATCCTCCGGGTAATATTTTCACTAATTATGTCGAGCTGCGTGTTTGCTACTGACAGAGCAAGGTCTACCCCCGGAATATATTCAGGATTGTTCTCAACCAAGCGAGAAATCTAGGATATTTCGTAAGAGACTGGCAATAGTCTGGGTGCTAGGATCAGATCATTACTCACTTGTTCTCTTAGATCAGCTATATTCACCCCCAAACTCCAACGTCCGCGGTCAGTGTTGCGACTCATAACTGCTACTTGGGCGGGCGATCGATCCTGGAAGGTTGACTATCAAAATATCTCGATGCAGAGATAACGTATAATCGTCAATAACAGGATATTTTTATAACGTGTGTAGGGGATTTGCACTTTGAGAGACCCTCACACAGTTGAAGTGGACATAAAGCATGAGGAACAGGTGGACGTGGGAAGTTAACATAGGTCTAGACCCGTCAGCACCGCCACAAAAGGTCGGTGTATGCGCACACTCGCCGAAGCCTTTGGAGCAGTCGTGTATTGATAATCTTGGGCATATGTTGCATCGGTCACCCAGTACTAGACAAACGCAGGTAAATGATATCACTTTTGAACGAAGACACCAAACGAGTTGATAAGATGTGCGCTTTAAAATACGACAACCTGGATACTAGTATCGTCAATCCACTTACCCCCGCACTCTAGGGTGAGAAATGCAGATAGACGTAGTTCATCAGCACCGCAAAAAACTTCGCGCAAAACCTTTAGTGCTAAATTATTCGCAGCCAACGACTCTGGCTCAGCACCCTTCGAATCGCCCTGACTATCAAGCTGAGCACCAACGATTTCAACCCAGCGCTGGAACGACTGTCCCTCGGCCTCACCACGAACATGCGCGACACGGTCATCAACAACTCCGTCAGACATCAATAGAACGAACCGCGGGGTTCCCTCACTGTCTCCGTTGAGTTTAACATGAACGACGTCCGGAATCGCACTCAAGTAAGGCGGAGTCAGGTTGCGTTTGGTGAATGCTTCGACCGAAGAATGGACGCGAAAACCTGGCTTGGCACGTAAGAAGACGTGCTCTGTATACGCGGCAGGAATCTTGAATGCGACATCTCCAATAGCTTGAGGAATGTTAGTTCTAATAGAGTCTACAAGTCTAAGCAGCTGACGCTTACCTCGGGTGACGGCAATCGCACCCAGCACCCGGTTTCTTAGCGTAATTTCTTCTTCGCCCGGGTGAGCGTCTCTCACTCTCTGCATTTCCTCCTGGTTCCTTCCGTTGTGCTGGGCGATTAGGTCACGAGCGACCCAACGACCATCGGGTTTTTTGACTCCAAGAACTAAATTATACCATCAGTCAGATATCATTGTATGCTATAATTGCATTTACCAGCACGAGAATCCCCTACTCCAGCAACCCACATGTTCTCACGATCCTCGTCCACCAACGACACTAGAGCCGTTGTTCCACGCATAGCCAAGATAATCTTGTTATAATTAACACCTCCCGAAGCTTGGTCATTAATTAGAGCATCAAGTTGCTCCGCAGGCATAGAAGAGAGCACATTTGGATCTGGAAAGATGGAACGAACTTGGTCGATAATCGCATCATCAAATGATGTAAACGCGTCAATAATCTGCGCGGGCAGCTTTTCATGACCAAGAGACGAAAGCGCCCGCTGAAGATGCTCCGGAAAGTTGGCTAGAGTATGGTCGGCACATTCTTCCCCAGCATGTCCTACCACTCAGATTATTTCACGAGTGAGTCCCAACGAGGACAATCACTTGCCGTCAAAAACTCCCAAAAGAGACCAATGTTTTCCATTTATATCGCACGACCCATCATATATACGGTCTTGCGAAGCATTATCTTGGCCTTGAGCTGGTTGAAGCTGAACGCTGTCAACGCGTAGTCTAGACGCATGAGATATTTTGGCATTGGCATGTCGATGGAGTTCGGCTGTCAGATCTGGTTCAGCCAAGAGCCGAAATGGCCAAGGACTCCCAAGAGCATTCATCCCCAAATTAGTGAGCGGGCGGCGTCCAGGCGCGATAGACACAGAGAACGGAGCGGCGGTCATGGCTGGGGCTTGAGTATATGTACACTACCGGAGTTGTGTTGGTGAGTCGAATGCGGCTGTCGGTATTTATAACTGGAGCGTTGAGGCGCCATTGGGCCAAGGGCAGACAAATCCGGGCAAAGGGTATAGTGCGCAAGACTCGTACCATATAGATAACAAGGGGAATCCCAGCGGCCGCTATACTGCATTTGGCCACACGTTCAACAACAACCAGCCGAAGCGCGTAGTGCCAGCAATGTTTACGTTCCAACAGAAAAGAAGGTCTCAGCACCACTGGGGAAAGAATGCGCGAGTAAGAGGCCAAGTTACGTGAATGAGAACCAGTGAGCAAGTACATTTTTAGCGCACATAATACAAGATACTTGCCAAAAATCCACGGCTTTCTCCATTTTTATTACGCGGAGGAAAGATAGGTTCTTTTGTAGACATCCTTCAAGTCAATTGAAAGGGCTTGACTAATTATTCTACCCGTTCATATTTCTCAATGAGAGAAACAGCGCAATTAACATGATCTCCGATCGATGTGAAGAACTGCCCTTAGATTAAAAGTCTCAGAGTTTTCCGGAGTGAAATACTCGAATAG
Source organism: Ceratobasidium theobromae (assembly GCA_037974915.1). Lineage (NCBI taxonomy): Eukaryota > Fungi > Basidiomycota > Agaricomycetes > Cantharellales > Ceratobasidiaceae > Ceratobasidium > Ceratobasidium theobromae. Next base: position 94,464 of record JBBBZN010000028.1, read on the forward strand.
TGGATGGTAAATTAGGTCGAGGATCTCTTCAAAACTGAGTTAATTCTGGGTAACGTACGATTCATTATGCGAGATTTTATGCACGACAGCAGGTGGTCGCAGTCCTTAGATAGGTGAAAAACTAGTAAGGCGATTGTTAGCGCCCAGACAATGGTACATTTAGGTGGCAAAGAGGATAAAGCAGATATGTCGAGCTCCGGAGTAACAGTAGCAAATTCAGTGCTTTATGCATATTTTCACAAGGGAATATTACTTCGGAGAAAATCTAAGTTAGTACCTTGATGGGACCACACATGATAGCGATTGACCTATGTTTGAGCAGATTACAATCCTATCGATTGCAAAAATGGGAGCTAGCAAAGTTAAAAAATGACGACTGTGGGATTCGAACCCACGCCCCGAAAATCGAGACTAGGAAGTCTAATGACCTGAACCTAGCGCCTTGGACCGCTTGGCTAAATCGCCTTAACCCTAAGGTCTTGGAATAAAGATCTCAATAGCAAGGACCTAGAAACGCTCACAAACTTCCCGAGGTTTCATTCTACTAATTGAAAAAATCCAACACTCGCCAAGGTATTATAAATTATTGAGTGAGCCTGATGCATTGAAGTTGGATAGCGAATAACAATGAATGCGTAAATACAGAAATGGTCCACACATGTTGGTTGATCTCATCTATTACACAACAGCAGTAGGAGGTTGGTTATTTGGCTTTGGCTCGATTGACACAGTTGCAATGCCGTTGTCCGGCAAGCACGAAGCGTTGAGCAACTCTTCCCTGTGCTCGAAGAGGTCATAAACAGTCATAATGGCGAGTGTGCCCCAGAGCATAAATACTAGGAGTGTAAAAATGGATGCGACGACGCGAAAGAATGCCGAGTCCAAAACCTCAGATATGTATACCGTAAGCAAGCTATATACGCCCTAAATGCGTGTCAGACCAAAGTGGATATTGACGAGAAAACCACGGAAGTAGCGTACCAATGGGAAAACCATACCCCAAAAGCCGACGGCAAATTGCGGGCGATTGGTGACGAATGTCTCCGCAATTGCTACGACCGAAAGCGCAAACCACCACACGCCGAATGTCCACAAAAAGAATCCAGCACAAAAGCCAATGAGGGCTAATGGTTGAGCGTCTCGTAAGAGCATATTCTGGCTAACTCCGCGCTCGGCTAGCTTGGCCAAAACTTGCCCAATGATGATGAATGCTGTACCTGCCTATCCGGGCGTAAGTATCACCATATAAGCGCAGGGAACCCTTCACAAACCTGGCCGCATGGTCCGACAGGCAAAAATTTGGTTGTAATAAGGGTGTTGGGTGGGAGACCCACGGTAATCAGCCGCAAGGTATACAAGGGTAGAATCATAAACGTGAGTCCTAGCCCGAGAAACAACATCACAGTAGCCATGAATAATGTGACGGTGGTGGAATGGGCGGAATGGGGAAGCAGGGCGTCCGCAAGTAGGGCGCCTGTGGTTGAGGGAACAATAGGAGTCACTGTTGGTAACAGCCATACGGCGGTGAGAGCCTGAATACTATGGTTATGGCGAGTGATCCTAAACCGAACATCAATTGCCGAGTTACTAGCTCACTAGAGTAACGGAATACTCACATTGTATAAAGTAGGTGAAAGTAAAGCATGAGTGAGACCACCGCGTCAAACCACCATAACCCCCAGAGCCAATGGAGAAGGGATTCCCCACCAATACCATAAGCCTGGTTGATTTTAAGGGATGCATTGATTATTGTCGCAAAGCCCATAGGGCAACAACCTAGTCGACAACCGAGTAAGCCCTAAAACATAGGATGAACGAACAAACTTACCCATGTACAGGCTTTGCACAGGGTGTTCGTACATTAACCAAAAAATCTAGTCTAGAATGTAAGCAAGCGTTCTAATAATGCCAGCAGCACTCACCTCAGGATGTTTGACATAACGAAGGATGGCGAATACCAAAAATACCACGAAAATTATTATATTTAGAATGAGGAATGCTGCACCGAAGGCTTGAAGGACTGGCTGTGACCCATATGGAAAATTTTGAAACAAAACAGAAACAGCGCCGGTTCCTTTTAGGTGGGGTTAGCGTTCTCCAAGGGAACTGGACCAAGCCGCGCGCACCCATATTGACCGCAAACCACGACGGAGCAAAATTTCTAATTTTCGATCTGCATGTCAACAAAGGGTCCGAAAATGTATCGACTTGGATGCGCTTACTTGATGCGGTCGCTTATTGCATAGTGAGTGGCAGACGTAGGCACATAGTCATTGAGCGTCGAGTGATGTGAGTCGGTGCTCTGCATCGGCGAGAGATGCGCAGAAGCAGCGAAGGAGCAAGTCGGCGGCAAATGCTTCAAGTAGGTCCAGGCGGGGGTTTAACTCGGAGACTGTTGCGGGGTAACATAACAAGGGCCTGAATGGAGATGTGATGCCGTCATTTGCATAAAATTGGCGCATGACTTGTTGGAGGTGCAATATCCGCAACACACAAAGATTTCAATCGGCCTAAAAGGCAAGCTCACGTCAATCCCTGATTTCGCTTCACCCCAGTCATGTGCTAACCAAATCACAAATGTACGAGGTTTTTGGCCCATGATTTCTAAACGTGGGGAACTTACATGGAAGCACAGCTTGCGGAACGAAATCCGTCGGTGGAGATGAACGTTTTTCGGAAATAGTCGGTTTCGCTCCAACTTATATTTGGCTTAGAAACCATTCAGTCAAGGCTCGGTGATCAAGTATGGATCCAGTCCCCGCCAGACGAGACATATATCTCTAGTATTAAGAAAGATAGCTTCCAGGTTTAGCTCGTTTCCGTAGTTGAGGAACAGTTTGCAACTTTGCATTGTGTGAAACTGGCATCAGGCGCTTGGTGGACACGATTACAAAGCCATCCCATCAAGGCCGGCTCTGGTGATGGTTCGACAATCAAATTATATCTGGAAATACACCAATTCGTACAATCCATAAGTGAATGTATACGTATACACTGCCAATGAGCCAAAGACCAATGCGAATAATATGAACCCATTTCAAACTTGCATAACGTGCATCTCGGAGACGTTCCCTCTCTCGTCGCTCTACAACATGGATCAATTAACTTTCTCACAGCAATTACAAACACTCACCTTCATGCCAAGCACGCGTTCCCCATCAATCATAACGCCTGACAAGAGCAACTCTTCCCGAGTCACCACCTCTCGGTACGGTAGTGCGCTGCGGACATCCGACTCCCAATACTTCCCAGCCGGCAAAATAGACGGTTCATCCACAATCCTGGTCCTATTCCCCCCAACAACCTCCTTACCCTTTTCTCTCCTCACTCCGTAAGGGTTGAAATCCAAGACACGCACTGGACGCTTGACGTTTGCCCCGCTTGGTCCGCCATCCACAAACCAGTTCGGATCTTGGTTCGGAAACTGGAGTGTACCGTTAGCATTGACTGGATCGATAATCAACGTATGCGCATTATCGATATTGGTGCTGGTAGGTGTAGCCTGGTCCGCTGCTCCTTCGGGATCACTTGAACCCGACCCCACAAACCCAAGAGTGGCAAATCGTTGCCCGTGTGATATACACGCCCACGCCGGCATGGGCATCCGGGTCAACAATCGCGCGATAGGCGGTGCCCAATCGTCCCATTCGTAGATGCGTGGTCGGTGCGTGCACAAACGAATATTAGGGTCGGCTCGGGATACTTCGGGACCAGCAAATTGTCGCAACGCCCGGCAGTGCACAAACAAACTAAAGTACAGCCGGTCCACGTCGTCCGCTTGAGGATCGTCATCGAGTACTTGCAGGGGAGGGGGCGCTGGAGTTGGTACTGCAGGAGGTGCAGTTCCATTGCCTCCATCGGGAAGGAGCCCGCCGTTAGTTTGGGCGTGAGTCGCACCGTGGCTATATGCGGCAGCTGCGGCTGCAAGACCACCGCCCTCCTCACCAATGGTTGCGTCATGGATTTGGATTTGGATCGGCTCGTGGCCACTGCTCTCACTCGAGTGATCAAACACACTCATCAACGGGGGCTCAGTAGGAATAGGTATAGATGAGGGCGGCATGTGGAGGTCAATCCATGGAATTAATGTTCCTGTAGGTTGTGGGTCTCCCGATGGAGGTATTTGCGTAGATGAAGATCCTTGAGAGGAACTCGGTGGCGCAATAGGGGCGGTGTATGACTCCCCTCTGGCTTCGCTCGGTTCAACAACGGAATCGGGTGATTCCGTCTCCGGAATCTCGGATGGTTGCTCGTCTCCATTGCTTCGATCACCCTCTTCCCACGCCAGAGATCCCTCGTCCAGATATACGACGCCCGCGAATACCCCAGAGCGAACTGGTACAAGACCACTCGAGAGCGCGATGATTGCTCGGTCGGGATCGGCATGAAATGGACGACTTGGAGCGAACCGAGTCTCTTCCTCGTCTTCTCCATCTGCTTCACCCTCGGGATCCTCCGCCTCCATATCATCGGCCCTCTGTTTCCCTTTATCTTTGCCATGACGCTTGCTGCTAATTTCCTTTTGCCTTGGCCGCCTCATCTCGAACCGTGGTAAGGGGTCCACACGACAGGTCATAATCCCTACATTCCACTCGCGCTTTGGTTTCGGGAACCGGAGCAGCGAGCGTAATAAAGGTCGTCGAGACAGCCCGGATAACCCAGCAGGCGCCACAGGTGGTGGTTCGTAGCTCGGGTGAGGCAACGTGCTTGGACCAGCACCGGGGGTTGAGCTCCAATCTGCAGAGGCGGAACTCCCGCTCGATGCCCGTGATTCACCTCGCTGTTGTTCTCCGAGATGGCTGACACAGAATATGTGAGTTCCCATGTGGAACGAGCGGACGGTTACACCAGGGCGCATCGGCGTCCAACAAGCGGGTGCGACGCGGCGGCCCGAATTGTCGAATTCGAGATGATGGGGAGCGCGGCCAATGGGATAGTCGGCAAAAGGTCGTTCCATGTTAGGACCTTTATATATGGGCTCGTACGCGGGGTCGGATGGGGGGAGTAAGTGGGCGAAGGAGTAAATACGAAGAGCTGCGCCGGCCGCACTACTCGAAGGGATCAGAAACGAAGAGCCCGAAAGGAAAGAAAAATCATCGAAGTGTATCCCTGCAGGAGCCGGGTAGTCCTGAGCACCGGTGTGAGGGGAGAAGAGAGCGAGTGAGCAAGGGAACTACTCACCACGATAATTTCCCCCGAACACCAATCCCAGATCATTAAATGAAACGCATGAGAGCCCCAAAATAGGATTCCAAGAAGCGAGTCGTATATTTGTATTGTGAAATCAGAGATGAAGACGTCGGGAGGTTGGGGGTGTGCAAAAAGAGCGGGAAGAGTGGCCATTGGGTGTGGTTTGTTGCTCGATAACGTTCGGAGATGAATAGGAATGGGGTCATCGACTGCGCTGCAGATAGAATAAGAATTTAATCAGCCCTAGATCAATCAACTTACCCCTCATGCCTATGTCCGACCAGGACTACTAGATCTTCTTCTGGTGCAATCGTGAAATCGTGTACGAGTATCCCAACTTGTTCATGCGACCAGCCGGGAGCTTCCTTGTTCCCATCTCGTGTTGGAAAGACAATCACATCGATCGCGGCAGTAAAGTGGTGAAAATCATCGAGTTCGAATTGGCCGGCGTCAGGCAATGTTGACCGACCGCGAGCAAAGACTCCGCCCGCAAGTTCATAGTTTGGGCAGTCCCCGTTCCAAGGATAGTATTGGTGCGACTTCCACTCCAATGTACGCCACCCCCGGTCAATATCTCGTAATCGAGCAAGCCGGTCTGCGGTTGAAAGTGGGTTGCCAGCACCACCGTCGACATGACCAGTTGCAAAGAGCTCAATCGGGTACTGAATTCGGGCTGTATTATCTATCACATGTTTGATCTTTCTACAAAGCTTCGAGTGTTGCAATCAGCATACGCCACGCTTGTTTCCAAGGAAATACTCACTTGTCTACAGCGAAGGATATCTTGCACCGGTAAACACTCCAGTATATGAACCCACACCTCATTGGGCAGGCGCGTGGCAAAACTTGCGGTATAAAATAAACATTGATTTCGTGTGTTTTGAGACTGGGGTATACGAGCAGATGGCAGTAGCATCCTCTCGGTCGACGTCAAGATTGGGTCCGAGTCGGCGCTTGTGAGGCCAAGGCGCTTTTCGGCCCAAGCACCAGGATGGCAAAGTCAAATTTCAGCGAACTGGGAAGTTGCTTAGAACCAGATTTGCAAATACCACGTATCCAAACAGGCATGAAATCGTTCCTGGATTGTCTGTAATCACAATTAACTACCACCTCTCGTGGAGGACGTTGCCCAGCCCTAAGGCGCCTGACTAGACGAATGGTTGCTGTAGGTCCTGCTGCCACCGTGTTAGACTCGCACTTCGGCGCTTACTTGAAGACTGATGAGAAAGTTGAAAGGCGGAAACGAGTCGAACGACTAGGTGTCGTGCGCTCACAACGAAACCCGTTCACTCCACGTCCTTTACTGATACCACCGTCGCAAAATCATGTAGACTAACCTAGCGATACGAAGTATGTAGGCGGAGAACGTGGAAAATGAGGGAGCACAAGTAGATTTAAGTTATAACGAACGTGGAAAAGTCCAATGCTGAAGGCGCTTAAAATACAAAACGACGAATAACGGCAGTAATGGAAAGTAAGACAAAGATTAATGGGGATGGAAAGAAGACCATAGGCGAGAGGCCGGGCGTGCTCGGTAGGCGGAGAGCGGAGAGGATTCGAAGGCATTCGGAAAGGCGCGTAAGGAAATGGAGGCTGAAGAGTATACTAGTAATGAGGTGTGAATGTTTGGCACGCAGCCTGCGAAGAGCCAAAGATGATACTTGGCCACAGGGAAAGGGCCGGCGCTTATCTATGTTTAGCGCCCGAGCTACTCGCGGTCGCTCCTTGCGCTCCTCCACCTGCGCCAGCTCTCGACTTACCGAGAATGCGCGTAACCGATACCCAAGGTTTATAATAATTTCTTGCCCTCCCAGCCGTCACTAAATGCATGAACAAACGCTACACTCCGTATTAATATTTACAGCATTAAATTATCGACTACGAGCGTCTCCGCGACTGGTTTTGGCCCGCCCTCCCAGCTCGCGATCGCTTGGCGGGCGGCCCCAGCTGCACCTCGGCGCTACGCGCTACGCGCGGTTGCTGCCGCTCTCAGCCCCAAGTTGGCTGACCTTAGTCGCGGAGCCCGAGGCCCGTCCAAAGGCCAAGTAAAAGAAGAAGCGCATAGTGCATACAGAGAGAAATATATTACTGATAAAATACTGAGTTATTTGTCAGCCTGCTGGGTGGCTTAAGCTTATGATATAATTTCCTTACGGGGGGCAATCCACTTGACACTCGGGCTGCCGAACCCATCTAACCCAGGGTATAAAAGCCCACCCACAGAGAGTGCAACCCAACCGACAAACATATAAGCCTAACGCATCTTCATAACTTATATCACATACATAACCATCATCATGACTGTCGCACAACCCCCTGCCAAGATCCTGCTCACAGGTTAGTAGTCATACGATTCGTCGACCGACTGATTTTGACGATCCCAAGGTGCCAACGGTTTCTTTGCGGTACATGCAATCAAGGACCTTTTACAGCGTGGTTACACTGGTAAGCGGTCATCCAGGTTGAACGTCCATAAACTTATGTCTCGCAGTGGTCGGCACAGTTCGCTCAGCTGCAAAGGGCGAAGAACTGATTTATCTCTTCCCTGAACACGCTGACAAGTTCAGCTACGCCGTAGTGCCCGACATCGCCAAGGTAAACATACTGTATGCAGTACCAGTGTAGAAGATTGCTCATCCATCGTTTATCGTTCAGCCTGGTGCATTTGATCAAGTGATTAGGGAGGGTGGATTCGACGGCGTTGCGCACACTGCTTCCCCTTTGAACGTCCCTGGCGGAACCCTCGAAGGCTAGTCAAGTTCAGAGCACCCCATCAAGAACTGAACGCCTTCCCCTGAATGCAGACTATACCCGCCCAGCAATTGACGGATCACTGGGAATTCTAGAGAGCATCAAACAGCATGGGTGAGTCTCTGAATATTTGTTGAATCATTATGCATATATATGCTTACTATGAATGCTACACTAGATCGACCGTCAAACGCGTCGTTGTTACTTCCTCCGTCGTAGCAATGCTCCATTTCCAAAAGGGTGTTAAACAAACCGAGGTGCGCTGAGCGATACTTGACCTCTGATAGAGCATACTAACTGTGATTAAATAGGAACATTGGAACGACGCAGTCCTCAAGCTTGTCGAACAGAAAGGTGACAAGGCAGGACCAGGGGAGCTCTACACAGCAAGCAAGACGCTGGCCGAAAAGGCTGTCTGGAAATTCATGAAAGATAACGAGGGCAAGGTATCTTTTGACTTGGCTACAATTAACCCTTGCTTAGTAAGTTGTTCATATGATTCTTATGCACAGAAACTAAATCACTCCTGCGGTAGATGCTTGGGGTGCGTTCTATAAACTAACCTGATTCTGAATAATGCTTACGGTTGTGCAGGAGCCGATTCACGCGGTAACCTCGCCCGGCCAACTTACGACCCAAGCACTCCTTATGAGCGAGGCCACCAAACCGCGCCCCGAATCGGAACTTGGAAACGAATCCTACCCTGTTGTCCATGTCAAAGACGTAGCCGCGATCCACTCCGCCATCTTCAGTCGACCAGACGCGGCCGGACACAGGGTCATCGCAGTGAGCAGCCTCAATTATCACACAGACGACATACAGACAGCAGACAGATGTTGCGCAGATCGCCAAACATCAAACGAAACGGGTCCAGGACGGGTTGGTGTCTTCCGTGTCATCATACGTCACTCACTAGTGCGTCTGAGGGTCCGTTGGGGGCTCGGGCCGCTCCAGGCTCTAGGCCTAGCTCTAATCACACATGTCATACTTCTAATCACACTGCAATTGAGGGTTTCGGGAGCGAGGCAACTGGCGGGGCAGGTGACAAACGGGCATTGTGTTCGCTGTTTTCGAAACATTTTAAATACAAGTTGTTCGTGCAACAGTCACGGTCACAACTCCTCCCGACTGTTTCAACAATCCCTCCAACCGTTCCGACAATCCTCCCCGACAGTTTGGAAAACCCCTATCAATCGTTTCAACCCCTCTGGCCCTTCGCTGACCAATCTTACCAGCCGTTCACTTAACGTACTAGTGAGTGACATATGATGACGCGGAAGACATCAACCCGTCCTGGACCTGTTCCAGACCCGTTCCAGACCCGTTTCGTTTGACGTTTGGCGATCTGCACAACATCTGTCTGCTGTCTGTATGTCGTCTGTGTGATAATTGAGGCTGCTCAGTAGAGTCTAGCCCGAGCTGGCAGGATATTTGTGCGCATTACTTGACTCGGAAGCTGGCTGTTGACAGGAACTGATTATAAATGACATCTAGACGACATCCTCAACGAGGAACCTGCATTCCCAGGCGTGCCAAAGGGAATTCCTAATGTTGGCAAACTACCGGACACGGGCGCCGCCGCCTGGGACACAACGTATGCAAAAGAGCTCTTGGGAAGGGACTTTATCGGAGCCAAGGAAATGATCCGTGAGACCGGGACATACTTCCAGAAGAAAGGGTGGTCGTTCTCGGCGGAGGCGTGAATGGAAGAATAGCGAGCGAACCAGTTGTATATGCTTGATCTGTGGTGCTGGGGCGATTGAAGCATTACTAGTCCGTTTGTAAGAGTTAGTAGGCTTCTTGACTGAATAAAAAGTATTGTTGACCTCAGTGAGTTACCATAATGAATTTGGTTCTTTCTGGCTTGCTTGGGCGCTGATAACACCTAGGCCTTATTCGCAGGCACACTCGAAAAAAGATCATTCACCGTCGTATTCAAGATAAACCCTATACAGCAGGCGCGTTCAACCAGCCCGGGGCTCCCTCGGTTCTAAACCAAAGCAATCATAAGTCATCACACAAAAAATCATAATATACAACTTACATGACCATCGTACACTCAAAATCAAGTTGTCATAACCTAATCAGGTTCGATTAGCAGGGGTTTACCAATATGTTTGCATGTATTCACCCATTCCATTGACTTTTTGCATCGGGCGCTCTGTATTGGCTCGGTCTTCGAAGCTAACAAATGCATATCCTTTGCCAACGCCTGTCTCCCTATCCCGACCAATATACACGCGGATGACACGACCGAACCTGTAGAGTATCAGAAGCAGAGACAAACGAAAACTTGGTGAACCGTACTTGGAGAATAGGTCGCGCAAATCGTCATCTTGGGTGTCCTCGCTGACAGGGCTCCCCAGAAACCCAATATGCATGCTCAAGAGATCTTCGGAGACACAGAAAGGGTCCAATCTAGAGATCTCCGGGGGGTTTCAGGATTTTGTTGAGTGGTGTCTGAAAGAAGAATGAGCAGGAAGGGTTAGGGATATAAAATGAGTAGTATAACAGGGCGTTTGAAGTCAGGCCTTTGATTAGTGGTATTTACTTGCCAGACTAACACTTCTGTAATTGACCTCAGGTTGGGTGTCATTTTGCACCAGTATATATCAAAGGAACTGTGGCATGCAGCTGATCTTTTTTGGTTTCATTTTTCAGCTATGGAGGACGTTTGTAAAGATTACTGTACCCACGCCCCTAGGCCTGCCTTTTTTGTTCGCTACGTGGTTGTGAGCCTATTTGACATATTCATTTTAAATTTCTTGTCTCGATTGTGTTCCGTTGGATTCCATTGAGCTAAACAGACACAAACAATGGGTAAGATTTGTGCGACGGTGCACGTGATTTTGACCAGCGGGAGTTCTTTGCTGAGCAAGGTAATGATCAAGCGGACCCGAGGATAAATTACTACAATTTTTTTTATCGGTCAATGTTTTCCGCGCTGTCTGACAATCGGGCTGCTGAGCCGGTCTAACCTAGAGTATAAAAGCCCACCTACAGAGAGCACAACCCAACCAACAAACATCGAAGCTCAACACATCTTCAGAACTTATATCACATACACAACCAAGTCACCATGGCCGTTGTACAACCCCCTGCCAAGATCCTGCTCACAGGTTAGTAACCATACCCTTCGTCGACCGACTGATTTTGATGATTCCAAGGTGCCAACGGTTTCTTTGCCGTGTATGCAATCAAGGACCTTTTACAGCGTGGTTACACTGGTAAGCGGTCATCCAGGTTGAACGTCCATAAACTGATTTCTCTCGCAGTGGTCGGCACAGTTCGCTCAGTTGCAAAGGGCGAAGAACTGGTTCGACTCTTCCCTGAATACACTGACAAACTCAGCTACGCCGTAGTGCCCGACATCGTCAAGGTAAGCAAGTGTATGCAGTGCCAGTGTAGACGATTGCTTATTATTTGGTTACCGTTCAGCCTAGTGCATTTGATCAAGTGATTAAGGAGGGTGTATTCGACGGTGTTGCGCACGCTGCTTCCCCTGTGAACGCCCCTGGCGGAACGCCTGAAGGTAATTAAGTTCCCCATCAAAGCGCCGAACAAACGACTAAAAGCTTTCCCCTGAATGCAGAATATATCCGCCCGGCAATTGATGGATCGCTAGGAATTCTAGAGAGCGTCAAACAGCATGGGTACGTCTCTGAATATTTGTTGAATTATTACGCATATATATGCTTATTATGAATTGCACACTAGATCCACCGTCAAACGCGTCGTTGTCACTTCCTCCTTCGTAACAATGTTACACTTCCAAAAGGGCCTTAAGCATACCGAGGTGCGCGCTGAGCGATACTTGACCTCTGATAGAGCATACTAACTGTGATTAAATAGGAACATTGGAACGACGCAGTCCTCAAGCTTGTCGAACAGAAAGGTGACAAGGCAGGACCAGGGGAGCTCTACACAGCAAGCAAGACGCTGGCCGAAAAGGCTGTCTGGAAATTCATGAAAGATAACGAGGGCAAGGTATCTTTTGACTTGGCCACAATTAACCCCTGCTTCGTGAGTTGATCATATTATCCTTCTACATGGAAACTAAATTATTTATGCGGTAGATGCTTGGGGTAAGTTCAATAAACCAACCTAATTCTGAATAATGCTTACGGTTGTGTAGGAGCCGATTCACGCGGTAACCTCGCGCGACCAACTTACATCCATAAGCGTCCTGATGAGCGAGGTCGCCAAACCGCGCCCCGAATCGGAACTTGGAAACGAATCCTTTCCTGTCGGCCATGTTAAAGACGTAGCCGCGATCCACTCCGCTATCTTCAGTCGACCCGACGCGGCCGGACACAGGGTCGTCGCAATAGAATCTAGCCCGAGCTGGCAGGACATCTGTGCGCATTATTCCACTCGGACGTCAACTGCCGATAAGAACTGATTATAAATGATATATAGACGACGCCCTCAACGGGGAACCTGCGTTCCCGGGCGCGCCAAAGGGAATTCCTGGTGTCGGCAAACTGGACACGGGCGCCGCCGGCTGGGACACAACGTATGCAAAAGAGCTCCTGGGAAGGGACTTTATCGGAGCCAAGGAAATGATCCGTGAGACCGAGGCATACTTTCAGAAGAAAGGGTGGTCGTTCTTGACAGAGGCGTGAATGGAAGAATAGCGGGCGAACCAGTTGTATATGCTTGATCGGTTGTACTGGGGTGATTGGAGCATAAGTAGTTAATCTGTAAGAGTCAGTAGGTTTCTTGACTGAATAGAAAGTATTGTTGACCTCAGTGAGCTACCGTAATGAATTTCAATCACCCACGGAGAAAGTTTTCATTCATCCCTTGTCCAACGCGGCAAATCGCCCTGACGTGGTTCTTCTGGCCTACTCGGGCGCTGATAACACCTTATTCACAGGCACACTTGAAACAAGATCATTCACCGTCGTATTCAAGATAAAAGCTACACAGCAGGCGCATTCAACCAGCCCGGGGCTCCCTCGGTTCTAAAACAATGCAATCATAAGCCATCATCCAAAAAAAACCATAATATACAACTTACGTGACCATTGTACACTCAAAATCAAGTTGTCATAACCTAATCAGGTTCGATCAGCAGGGGTTTACCAATATGTCCGTATGTACTCACCCATTCCGTTGACTTTTTGCATCGCGCGCTCTGCATTGGCTCGATCTTCGAAGCTAACAAATGCATATCCTTTGCCAACGCCTGTCTCCCTATCCCGACCAATATACACGCGGATGACACGACCGAACCTGTAGAGTATCAGAAGCAGAGACAAACGAAAACCTGGTGAACCGTACTTGGAGAATAGATCGCGCAAATCGTCCTCTTGGGTGTCCTCGCTAACGTTTGTGACACGCAAGGTAGGCAAATCGTCCCGGTTGGTGCGGTACATGCTCTCTCCGCCACGGCCAGCTCCTGGCCCTCCACGCATAGACGGCGGAACGTATTTATTACCTGATCGAGAGTTGGACGAGAAACTGTATAAGCACAAGTCCACATACCTGCAGGTTGTTCCGGGCGAGCGGCAGGGCCGTCTTCAGGCGGTGGCATATCGTCGCCTATGATTAAGATCTCAGATATGCGCAAATGGCCTTGTAAATATTGCCGTACCTCCACCCAAACCGAGCGTTTCTTTGTACGGACACTTGGTAGTAAAGTGATCGCCTTGGCACACACGACACAAAATCTTCTTCCCGCCGAGGGCAGCTTTTGCAGCGGCATCTGGATCCGGCTCTGGTTCCGCATTCTAGCAAGGTGCAAATTAGCGAGCTACATATTTGAAGTGCATACTTGAGACTACGTACCTTGGGTCCTGCGCTCAGTTTGAGCCCGAGGGCTTCACCCACTGTTGTAGTCGCACGATCGGGACCTGGCTTATTACCCCGTTCGTTGCCAAACTTGACCCATAGCTTGCGCTCAGCTGTTGCATGGTCCACGAGCGCCTTTTTCAATGTGCGCTTTATTTTCCTGGTAGTCTGCAGTACAAAGTCACTCGACGTTTACCAAACAAACGAGTGACACAAACCTTGATACGTTTTCCCTCATCGTTAATGCTATACTCGATAATTGTTCGGATGCCGTTCTCGTCGATAGTGTCCGAATTCTGAGGCAAATCTGTGATGCGTTGGAATGTGGCAAGGAGGGTATACTTCAAAAAACGTACCGCCAAAGTCATCGACATCATCCGCCCAAGAGGCTTTTGGAGGTGCACTATATCGGTTTATGAGAATAAGAACGACCAGGCCGGTAATACGGCTTACACGGCAGCAGACATGGTGGTAGTGGGTAGATCAAATGTGTAAATTGAAGCGCGCCATTGATTAGTCATCCGATTTCTCGATCACTATTCCGGGCCCTCGACGGAGATCTAGATGAAACCAACCACCCTCTGGACAAGCAGTTTTGAAAGGTTTTTGAGCTGGATTCTAATGGAACTGTTACTTCTAGGAGCTAGGTTTGACATAAAAGCGGTATGTATAGTTGTATAGATTGCCGAAATATATTCTTATGTTTGAGTCATTCTGTCCATTGAAGTGATATCTATTGACACCAGAGGCTTGGTTATGCGCACTCGCAGACGTGTTGACGTGTTGGTGGCAACGAGCTTCTGTTTCCCGGGTATTCCGGTCACTTGTCGTGGACAATCAAGCTATGATACTATAATAAGACGCCAGCTAGAGAATCGCGAAGAAAGGAAACTATGTTAAACATTCTATTATGCGTACTGTACTTGAATAGCACGCGGACACCCCGCATAAACGTCAGAATACGGTTGGTCTAGTCGACATGACTGCCCGCCCCCAAGATATTTGCGCGCAAAAATCCGACGAAAACACGCTCTATCGATGGGGCAGATGTACATATGAGTGGTACATGTATAAATGGATTAGACTTGAGCGATGGCCTCGAGGGTGGCGAGATTTGTGCCGGGCACGAGGTGTTGGGCAGTCATCTCGGAAGCGATCCGACGGCCAAATGAGGATTTGCATCCGGACGCTATTGTCCCAGATGATATGATCTGATGATCGGACCCTGACACAAACATTTGCCAGCGTCAGAGACTCATCATTGTCGTGCACAATAGACTGCTCCCCATGAGTCTCATAAATAGCGCTCTGACCGTCAGGTTCCCCCATTCCCCTGATCACAATGCCCGCCCCATTTTCACGACAACTCTGGAATGTGCGCCAGACGCTCTTCCCAACTTTCGAGCAAAAGCCATATCACCTTCAGTTCCGCCATGCCGCACTCGGTATGTTATTATTAATTGATATTAGTTATTCATTGCCTGACGATCTCGCAGTCACCATGATGCTCATGTGTGCTGGATATAGCCTCCCGGCGTATCACCAGACGGTCCCTTTTGCCGAGTCGTGGTACATCGCCTCGGATAATTTGCCCATCGAGTCTTCGTACAACGGTATGTATATCATTTCAGGTTATTCGTTAGCTCATCCCGCGCAGAACTCCGCCCAGCCGCAGCTGCCACGATGTTTTTCAATGTCGCTGCCGCTTTCTGGATCGCATTGCACCTTGCGGGCGAGCCAATGTTCCGCCGGGGTGCGCCGGTATGGTACGAGGTCGCATGGATGTTCCTTCTCGCTGCCGGCGAAACAATCTCTCTCGCCATGATGGCCTCTTCCCGCCCCGACGTCTGCGACTTTCACTTTGGTGTCGACGACTCGCCCAGTCCGCCGGACAAGCTCAGCGAGAAGAACTCTGCCACTTCTATCTGCTCTAACTGGCACGGAATGACCGGTTTGCTCGCTGCGATTATTGGCGTTTGTGAGTAATTTGTCCTCGTTCCTCGCCCACGTGTTGATTTTCTGTCCAGTCTTGCTCCACATTCTCTGGCACACCACCGTCTCGATGCGCTACATCAAGTCCCGCAAGAACGTCTTTGTCCACCCCATCGGCGACTACCGCTGGAAGCTCCCTACTCCCCTCGAGCGCATCCACGTCGTATTCCCCGCCGATGTCGAGGCCGATGGCGTCTCTGAGCGCAAGGAGAGCAAAGACCTCGGTTCGACCCAGTACTCCTCGACCGACTATGCCACCAAGAGCGCCCAATCCGACACCCTCTCTTTCCCTGTCAGCTCTACATCCGACGATTACAACAACTTTTCTCGTCCGTCTGCTCCCGGCGCCAAGGCTACGCTCACCGCTCTCCCCGTTGGCGTCAAGCCCCTCGTCCTCCAACAGTCCATCATCACTAAGTCGGATGCCTCGTCCATTGTCGAGAGCGACCAGGCGAGCTCGACCCACTCGCCGAATAAATATGCTCCGTTTGCGTATGAACACCACAACTGATCGTGTATAATGCCTCTTGATGTGTGATCTACTTGGGCCGATTTATAGGGGACTTTCTTACTAGTTTGTTTTTCTGTTTACTTATCATTTCTTTCGATCATTGTCTTTGTATTTGGAGCATTGTGTCAATAGCATTTGGTGAACAAAGTCACTCGTTGTAGGTTGTGTATCCAACTTACGGGCCTGGTGCTCGTGGAAACATTCTTTAGATAGTGTAGATTAGCATCCCGTAATACACTTAGGTGGGTGGACCACTTGTTTTGTGAGGTACTGTGCCTTACTGGGGAGCAAACTAAGTTTCAATTGGTGATTATGTTGGCAAAACTTGACTAGAGAAGCACTGTGCCGGGCAGAGCACCTTACTTGCCTTTGACATTGTTTACAACCTGAGTTGTTTGAATGGGACATGTGCAAACATTTGGAAACCTGGAGTGAGTACAAGTGCTGACCTAGTTTTGACTGAGTCTGACCTTGGCAGGTCCCCACATTCACAACAAGGCCTGGACACATGAAATTCTGGTAGATGGTACCCAAGTATCTCATGTACCTTTGTTTACAGCTGTTTGCAAAAGTCATCAGAATTGGCACTTGATACATCAAATTTTGGGCCTTTGGAGCCTGACAGCAGTTCACAAAGCACTCTGTAAATAATCCATGAATAAATATATAAAAAATATCAATGGAATCACATGATCATTTTTCAGGTGCCTATGCAAAAATCTAAGCAGGTTTATCACCTTATGATACTGTTTTTTACTCCCCAAAAACCAATGACTTTTTGAGCATTTTTGCAATTACTCCTCACCACTCAAGTTTTACAGGTTGTGCTTTATATCATTGGAATCAGAAAGAAAATTTCTAGGTGCCTGTATGTACTATCTTTTGTATAAGTAATCTAACTAAAAAATTGACCTCTAGACACATTTTGCTTATTTTGGAGGCAAAACTTGATGGAAAAAAATATTTATATGAATCAGATTGCAGAGGCATTCTGCAGGTGCCTATATAACTTACTAAGGCTTGGGTGTGAATGGAGGGACTGGGGGGTAACTGGACCTTTGGGGGTAAATGGCTGACTAAGCAACATGTTGGATGGACATGCTTATGATCTCCTTTTCTAAACCCTGAGATCTTCACATTCAACTTCTGTTCTACTGGCTATATATGGCAAATTCACATCTCAAACAATGGAGACCTGGGAAAAAGACTCAGTCTTCCCAGAAGCACTCCCTCAGCCAGAAAAGTGTCTCAAGCTCAGGTATTCTGATGCACCATTGGCACAACATGTGATGTACCAATGTGGCAACACAATGGCACATTGACACTAGAATGCATTTTGTACAATTACATAATATATATACAAGAGATGATTTTATGCCCATATATAGCATGTGTGAGATAAGATCATCAGTGATTGGTAAGCAATGTTTAGTGTCAATTTTCACCACAGAATTGAATGATTTTGCTCTCAATAATCAACAAAAATGTGGTGAAGTGTTTGTAAAAGCATGTCACCAATTTATCAGTTGAAGGGTAAATCTGTGAGGGTGAAATTCAACTGATCTTGGGTGGAATTTCAACCCAACCTTAGATTAAATTGGAGGGTGATTTTCAACCTTTTGGCTTAGTCCAGAGAAATCCAGCCTCAGAGCCACCAGCAGCTGCTCCCAAGAGCACCAATCTGGATCTTGAAGACACTGATTCCACTCTGGAATTTCCATCTTTGTGCAAATGGCTGACTTTTATCCAGGGTGTCCAGCCCAATCTCATCACATACATCAATGTGTTGGAGGAACAAGGTTTGACACATTTGAACCACATTGAGAATAGTGATTTGGATGTCCCTCTTCTCATGAACATGTGTAGAATGAAGTTTGTAGATGCTTCCACCTTCTTGTGAATGGGCAGGAAGGCAAGCAAAGAGTTTTTGAATGTTTCTGAGGTTTGATTTTTGACTCAAATATGTATATAGTATTCAGAAGTATCTACAGAACCTAAACCACCCCCCAGAATCACCTGGTGCCACATTGAATACTGCCTCTAACAAAAAGAGCTTGATGTCTAGAATTGCATCTGGGTTATTGATAATTGACCTTGCATGCTCTCTATGGCATCTGATGTATGCATTTATTGAGGAGAATGATAATTCAATAGGGTTGAGATCAGGTGAGTATGGTGGAAGAAAGACATAGCACATACTACTATAATAAGTTAGATATCATCTTATTGGCTGGTTGGATGATTGGATTGCACAAGAGCCTTGTGAGCTCATTGTTAGTAGCAGGTCAACTATTTCAGCAACCATTTTGAAAATTACATGTAGCTCATCATCCTGGTGAAGTTCAGTGAAGTTTCACCCACATGTGATGCCCTACATGTGGGCAAAGGTCTATATATTACATGTAGTACTAAATCAATCATAGTTTAATTATGCTGTTAGTGAACACATGCAGAATTTAATGTTCATCTGTAGATTGTTTTTTTGTTGTTTCAGACACCAGGAAAAGCCTTGATACATGCAGTAGCAAGGCATCATATCAGAACAAGGGGAATACCATTTGAACCACCTCATTAAGGCAGTTTGAATGGTGTATTTTTTGTACCAACACAATGCATTGTTATGGAGCACATAAGACCTTTTACATGTAGAAAACAGTGTTAGTAGTCCTGTTAAGTGTTTAGGGGTAGGATATCTGCGAATCAGGAATGGTTAGTGGTTAGGGCTCTTTAGGAATTAAAGAGTTAATTAAAATAGAACTTAACACTTGTATGATAAAGTTTAAAGCAGGTCTGGGTCAGAGAGTCCAGTCTCTGTAGTTATACCAACAGCTTGGGTAAGTGGGGCTGGTAGAATTAATATAATTAAATGACTAATCTACAAGTAAATTAGTTAAGTAACTAAGACTGTAAGAAGGCAAGAGGGTTAGCAGAAGGGTGGCACTCAGGCTGTAGACAGTGAGAACAGTAGTAATGGCGAGCTACACAAGAGCTAAGCCAACAGCTGAGTCACTAGCAAAGTTAATGCTGCTTATGACTACCTTCAGGGTTACCTGGTGTCTGTTGGGACTAGGCCTGTAAGATAGAGAAGCAACAGTTAGGTCTCTGAAGTGCTTTCAGTGGCTTAACTAAAGTATAGAGTGCAGGTATTACTGCTTGCTAAGAAGAGTTGGTAGTGAACTAAGAGGAGATGCATTCAAGGGATGGCCTTATGGGCTATTTATACAGGAGAGTCCAAGGCCATCAGGTGGCTACATCAAGAGTAATTGGAGAATCAAAAGGTCATCATCAGTTTGTCAATTGATGAAGATGATCAGTTCATCAATTGATGATCAATTCATCAAATCATCAAATGCTGGAGGAATCTGTTACAGAGGCATCATCAGTTCATCAAGCATCAATAGTTCCATGATCATCAACCCAGAGAACAGTCCTAGTTCTCAGGGTTTACTTATGTATTCCAAGAAATACTATGTTTGTCTTAAAAGACAGTAATTCGCTTATATCTCCGTAAATACTACGATCGCAAGGACGCGCTTAGCGCCATTGGAAAGAGCTCGTCGAGTAGCATAGGAACGCACTTTTTCCAGGCTTATAGGTGCATAGGTTAAGGAGATATGGATTAATCTTTATTTCCTAGCTTATTAGCTAGTCACATGATGACACTCCCACCTGTCTTGAGAGGGCCCTGAGTGGCATGTGATTGATTAGTAATCATCTAGACAAGTCCTGAGTCTTGTCTAGCTATTGGCAATTAATTAGGTCACATGACTTGTACTCAGCACTGAGTGACACTCCCATCCAACAGGATGAGGCTGGGAGTGCTCTACAAAAACCATCCAAGCTCCAGAGCACTCTGGAGCACAGGAGCACAGGAGCTAACCCCCCCCCTTAAGGAGTGCTCCAGAGAACAGCAGTTTTCCAGAGTGCTCCCAAGAATGAGGCTCAGGAGAACAGCAGTTCTCCAGAGTGCTCCCAAGAATGGGGCTCAGGAGAACAGTGGTTCTCAAGAGTGTTCCCAAGAACAGGGCTCCAGAGAACAGTGGTTCTCCAGAGTGTTCTCATGGACTCTGGAGAACCACTTTCCTTACCTGTGTTCAAGCTCCTGAGCTCCTCCACATACAACTTGAAATAATATAGTACCCTTTGGGCTCTAAATCATAATTTCAAACTCAAGTTTGCATGCCGTAATTCTCACAAAAATTCCAGAAAATATATATTCGATTTTAAATCGAATTGTGTATTACACTCATAGCACAATGATTCAATTTCATTTACATTATATTATTCATTGAGTTTCAGTATACAGCTAGTTTTCAGTTTCAGTGTGACAGCTATTAAGGAACAACAAATGAAAGAAGCAAGAAGTTATATCACGAAACTAGGTGGATTTGGTGATGGCACGATGAAGATACACGCACCCATCAGCTATTTGTGAATGGGGGGTACGAAAATAAATATAAAAAAGGGCAAACAAAGGAAGAATGAAAAAAGCGAACACAGAAGTGGAAACCGCAAACCAGGAACCCAAGCTCAAACATCACACGTGTACAACATATCATACATATCAATCTTAGCAGTAGCCTGACCCTTACCGTGAAGTTCGGGGAAATCCAATGACGATGGTCGCATCCAACACCAGGAAGTATGTCAGGTATACTGTTGGCAAGTGTCAAGCTTCGCTGTCAGTGGGCACACCAATTTCCTTGATATCTGATTCCCCCATGGCCGCTGGCATGCTCCTTGGGCGGAACTCATCGCGGAGGCTGGGGCAGCTAGACTTTTTCGAGGAACTACCAGATACGCCGGAGTAATTCCTTGCACAACAGTCAATACCCTATAATAGCTATTGGTAAGAACGCACTTACATTCCATATTCAAACCAATCCTTTTGGAGATCCTGTACCAGCTGCTTATCAACGCACTCCAATTCGGTGAGCTCGTTGAGGTGATACTCGTACTTCTCGAGCATTTTCGCAGCTGATAGATCTGAGTTCACAAACCACCCATCAGTCCATTCCTCGATACAAAATTCAATCTATTTTAATTATGTCAATATACTACACCATGGAGGCCATTGTGCCCATGTACCAATGAAATAACAAAAGCAGGAATAGGGAGATTCATATCCCTGAAATATTGTGGATATTGAACACCGACTGAATTTGGGCCATGAAAAAGCGCTGCACCAATGCAGCGATTGACCACCATACTCTGGTAATGACCGTCGCGTGGTTCACGCACCTGAATTGATATAATTAACTGGAACTCAACGCAAACACAGAAGACTTTACTTACTAGGCAGTGGAAACGGCCGTTGGCAAGGGACTCACACAATGAACGGTTGAACTCTATATCTTCATCATTGATAGCAGGTAGGAAACCAAAAGCTTGTTGGACAGCTGCGTGGACACGATCCTTACTTTTACCCCGAAAGCCTGCAAGGCCATTAACAATCTAATCAAACTGAATCAATGCTTCATTGCACCAAATACAACTATATGCGCTCACCACGGCACATTCGGCTTCCGTTGCTGGCTCATATGGGATGTCGGGTAGCTCCGCCCCCCATGTCTGCTCATGGACGTCACTTGCCATTACCATACCTGTCCCACAAGTGAAATACACCCCCTCATACACTGACACTGCATAGGCATGTATACGTGCTACAGTAAGTACTTCGCGTCTAACGCCGACCGAATCGCATGCCCTGGGCTTTGGTTTGCGCCCACAACGAGCCTAAATGTCAGTATAACTTCATCAGAATAGCACCAACAAGCCCAGCACAACTCACTGGTTGGGTACCAGCTACCTCAGCATCCACTTCTTGGAGCTCCTCTTCGTTGTCAGGAATTAACTCGTGTGAGGGCCGTAAGACCACCCTGCCACGCTTGCTGCCTGAACCACGGCTATTGCCATGGTAAGCCCAAACAGCCTGAACTACAGGGTGACGCTGGTTATACGCAACGGAATCGGCATGTCCCTGCGCTGCTGCACCGAGGCAAGTTGGTTGGTGATGGGACTTGCCTGGTATCAAAGACTGGGCCTGGCTGGCACTGTGGCGAGTAGAACTGGATGAGGGTAGGGGGCGCCTCACATGGGAGTCACGGTCGGACAAGGTTGGCGGGCGTGCGGTATTGTTTGCATCTCCAGTCTGATGGCGCACGTCAACTGCTGTGCGCCCAGCAGCAGAGTGAACATGAGAGCTGGTGATTTGGCATGTGGACATTGTCGGGGCCTCGTTAATGATTTGACGAGAGGCAGAGTTGCGGGAAGGGGGTGGTCGTGAGCCAGGGTTATGGGAGGGGGGGGCCTGGGGTTCTAGCTGGGTGCTGGCACGTCACTGTGACTCGCTTGTATTGGAGACATGTGAGCAGGGGGAAAGATACGTGCGAGCATCAGATATAGGTCGATTGGTGGTATACTTTGAGGCCAGGCCGTGTATATATGATGGCCAACCACTCTTGTTGGCGGCCTCACCTGGAGGAGTCCTATGCCCATGAGTGCTAGTCACAGCCTGGGGAAGCCTCTCCTGCTCCAACACCCTAATCTTTGCATGTAGGCGGGACTGAGCTGACTGCAACTGCGAGGACAAGGGTGGGGGTGAAGGTGAAGGCAAGTTGCACGAGGGTGAAGGCAGCTGTGGTGGTGGCGGCAGATGTGGAGGTGAGTTGGGGGGGAAGGCATTTGCATCAGGTGAAACTGGGCACGATGCAGGCTGCGAATCGGGTACGACGGTTCCTGGACGCTCGGGTGTCAGAGTCAAAGAGTCAGCTGGCCGATCATCAGCTTCAGTGACAGCTTGTTGAAGATTAGGTAGTATTGGCGTGTGTTGGGCAGGGGCTGCTGGCAGGATCAGTTCATCATCTGTCTCAGGTTGTGTGGCAGTGTCGTTGGTGGCTTGAGTCAATTGTTGACGTTTCGCCTGTTGCAAGTTGGAGCTGGAGCTAACCAATGATATTGATCGCTTTAAGGATTGTTGGGCAGCTAGTGTCAATTAAATTAGTAACACATTTAGACCAAAGCAAGTTAAACATACCACTTGTACTAATATGATCGTGGTGCCACCCACCCCCAGCACCTAGTGGCGTAGCTTGAAACACGATGTCCTTTCAGGGAGATTCAGAATGAGTTTTATTCAAATAACTATCTAAATGAATATCTTACCGAAGTTTGCCGTCCCGGAGCATCCATGGAAGGCGTTTGATCTGTGCATAGATCGTCGAGCATGTCTTGGAGATCCTGTGTTGGGCGGCCAGAGATGTCCTCACCCAGGATTCACGATGCGGCTTCAACAAACTTTTGGCGGAATGCTTGGGCTGAAGACTCCACCTCACCCTGAGTCTCTGCCTCATTGTTCCTTGATTCTAAAGGTGTGTTAGCAATAATTTAGCTGGCATCCAACATAGCATGCCTTGTTCACTTGGCGTGGGCGCACGCTTGAGCCCCTGCCAAGTTGATTCCCCTGTTGAAGCAACTTGGCTACCAAGTGGGCATCTCCCTGGCGATCTGCCACGCGCATGGGAGTCCTCAGTTTCACTGGCAGCTCGACTCGCATTACGAGCCCTTGTGCGCCGGCTGTGATCTGACTGCGTTCAGCTCCTGCTACGAGATTCTGCTGGAAAGGCATATATGTTAGTAGATGAAAATGAATAAATAGAGCAATATGGTATGTACCCCAAGTGACTCCGTGTGAGGTTGACCGACACGAGCGCTGCGTCTGGAAAAACAGCAGGGGATAATTCAAGCAAATTACATCTAATTATCCCATTTACCAGTTTCCTAACCCCCCCTGCACCTGATCCCTGGTTAGCCCAAATTACACCCTGATTATCCCTGTCACAAAATGGTCTGATTCATGCAGAAATGGAATAAAAACCTTGATTACATAAGCATTAAGTAAGCTAATCATAACCTTGTTAGGCTGTGGTTCTTGAAAAGGGAAGCTGACACACCCTTAGTCATACCACAAACTTGTCTTTGTGCCCAAAGAAGACTGTCCCAGGAAGGGAAGTTATCATTCAACAGACAAGAATCATGTGACTTGCAAGAACAGCCACTTGTCACCTGACTCTGCCTTTGCCATTTCACCACCAAACAGCCCAAGTCACTTGTGCCCACAACCCACCACATCACATGCCCATGTGCCCAGACCCATGCCCAGGGGTGCTTTATAGCATTTAGCCTGTTTGGGCACAAGGGGAAAAAAAACTAATGGCTGGTTGGCAAGAATGATCAAATTGCCAATATACTAGACCATATATGGGGGGACATTTTGACAGATCCCAAAAAGGAAAGTAATAGAGAAAAATAAATAAAAAATATTTGGATATATTTGGTATAATTAGTTTCCTTTTATGGACATTTGAAATTGCCTAAAGAGGAAATTTTTGCCCATAGATGCCCACAACCATTTCTGCAGTTTTTCACTTTTTTCCCATATATGGTATTTGTCTTGGTAAATTACACATTGGGCAAATTTCCTATCCCCCTGAAATAAAAGCATCTAATTTGACTGTTATTATGCCCCATGTCTAATTACCCCCTGCTGTTTTTCCTGATGTGTGAGCGCTCGAGCTCAACAGGCTGAGAGCCTGGTGGAGGGGTGTCATAGAGTGCATGGCCACGCGCAACTCCCTAGGGGAGTAAGCACAGAGAAATTTAGTGGGAGGGGTGAAACATTCACGAAGCACTAACCGAGCTAGTAGTGGGGGTAGGTTCAGGAGAAAGGGAAGAGGAGGGTTGAGCGGCACGATGTTTGGCACGATATGATGCAAGTCGAGTAAATGGCATTCGGGGGGGAAGGGGGATTGATTATTAGTGACTGAAATCTTATATATCATAATGGTCAGTGGGTCTAAAGTTGTGTAAATTCGGCATATACTCAAATTCCAAAATTAAATCGGTTTGTGGACGCCATTCAGATAAATTTGCATTAAAAATATGAACTTCATGCAAACCCATTTTAGCTTAAAGCCAATCATTTTTGTCCATGTACTCACTATCCCATATTTGTTGTGCATTTGGCAAACAATCCCACAAGTTACGCCCAAGCATAAAGGTCTGTAAGGCACCCATGTATAATCCCACTAATCCATAGTAGTGAGTTGTCACTATACCTTAAAAATGTTGCTTTCAATCTGTCTGCTTTTATTAGGGGTGGAATGGTTTGGAGTAAAAGAAGTGTCGACTAGTGGGTGTATGGCAGTCATGTGTGTTCACCAAACAAAGAGGTAATCCAGTTGATCATGTGATTGATTTTCGGGAGAGATTGTTCTTGGGTGAACTGTATGCATTAGAGTCTGTAACTATTGTACAAGGATAAACACCAGATAAATTCAGAGCAAGGTGTATGACTTTCAATTGTGTGGATTACTCCAATCATGTTCTTCTATGGGTGATTCACCAAATTGCGGACTCTTATGCAAATTGGTAAATTTAGCCACCAGGCTGTTGACTTGATCAGGAGCACTATTATAGAAATATCAGGCAACATCAGTATAGTACTCAACCTTCTAGGATTCAATGGCTTGATTGATTGACACATCATTATCATGTGTTGTCAAATCTTAGTGCTACCTGAAATATTCCCCAGGAGGGATACCCGATCCAATTGAGAATAATGACCCAAGAGCTTGGGTCTGATGTTGTACATATATGGATACATTGAGAGAATTCAGCGGTCGGAGATGAAAGTTCTGGATGCGTCAAATTGCAGTACTCCTCAATTCCAATAGTGCATGCAATCTGACTAAATACAACATGGGAACCTCTTTGACGAGAACAAAGCAGCATCAATTACAATTCAACTGTTTACACACCTTGAATTTATATAAATTCTTATCCTCTACTCAGCACTTGTGATATGTAAGCGCATATATCATGGTTGTTGCACTGGACTGTGGTTCTCTATCAGTAGCTAGCCCCCAGGTCCGGGCACCAGACACTTGGACCAGGGCAAACAAGGACAATGCACCCAGACAGCCACAGGTCAGTGGGTAGCCCTGACAAGAAAAGATGGACTAGGCACCCTGGCCCGAACAATTGGACGTGAAATCAGCCATGGCCAGTGCTGCTAAGGGAGGAAGCAGCACGGTGGTTATTGTGCGATGGGTTTAGGCTCGGGCTAGCATGGGAGTGAAACCAAGAGTCGAGGCTAGTGTGTAAGTAGCAATGGGCCTTGAATGTTGAATGCTGGATGTCAGACGTAGAGTAGTCGGTGCGAAATGTCAAGTGTCAATCACAGAGCATGTAACATGTGAGGGATTGCTATATTATATGTTAGGTAGCACGTAGGCAGGTGGTATATCCATGTGGTTCGCGAATCAGACTAAGTTAAATATGTTGATGTGGGAATTGTTGGAATTCCCGCACCCGACGGAACTCCCTTAGATTGCGTCGAATCGCGATGCAATGGGGCGCAATCGATAGCCCTAACCGAGGGCTTTCGATTGCGCCCCTTCGCGTCGCGATTCAACGGGATTTGAAGGAGTTCCATCGATGCGGGTGTTAAGGTTCTTGTAGTTTTGTATAGTTGGAGCTTAAGAGTAGTGAAAGAACCTTAGCTCAGTTCAGGTTGCTTAGACAAAGCAATAAATTTCAATAAATGTGGTTCAAGTAAGCAGGAGACAGTGACTGTTCACTATTTATATCCAAAGTAAGATACACTCAGTTAGAGCAATGCTACAAGGCAAGGTTCCCTGGGAGAGTGAAAATACTATTTGAATACTAGCTGAGACTGGCTATAGATACTAAGTTACCCTGTCTTCCTAATCACTTGGTACCAAATCTTACTGATAAGTATTGCCAATGTCACAGTCAGTGTCTCACTTGGTGGAGAGCTTCTGAGTGAGCTGTTGGACTTCTTAGGGCAAGATATGTAGTACACTTGGTGTGATTGTGGAAGTAAAAATGGGGGATATTCATGGGCTCACAGGGCCTTCTTTTATACCCTGCAATGGGGCATGAGTCAATGCTACCTAAGGAGTCAACTATAGGACCTAGTGACTCCAAGGTGAGTAAGTCTGACTGTCAGAGCTGAGTGAGTCAGACTTTATGACTGGGAGCAATGACTCAGAAGGACTGTAAGGCCAAGTCAGAAAATTGTAAAATACATGTGAGTCAATGCACAGAGTGTGTGCCACCAGATAGCATGTTTCCCCTTGAGAATCCATAAGCTGGATGAGGAGAAAAGGGAGATTTACTGTAAAATAGGGGCTAAACAGTAAATCGATGCGATCTCAGCGAATACAACTTGCGCGTACATAGTAAAAATATAGGAATAAAGCTAAGAAGCAGGGCTATCTACTGCATTTGAGACCAAGCCGATCGGTTCAGCCGTTGTGGAGATATTAAACAAACAATTTATGCTTAAAATTCCGACTGGTGGCTAGAACTTGATATGTCTACCAAATATTGAGTTTAAATGGTAAAAATATAAGAAAAATATCAGCATGTGTGTCAAATGGTGTAGAAGATAGTCGCATATAGAAAAGGAACAGAAAATGGCCATCTCAGACACAAAAAAGGAGAATATTCACTGAATTTTGGGAATTCAGTAATTAAATTGAGACACAGGTCATGCAGCCTAGATTTGTGAGCCTGGAAGTTAAGTTATGTATATGAAAAATGCCAATATCCATAACAGCGGGGGTTGTTGGAATTCCAGCGCCAACATGTCCTGCACCAGGGCCGGGGGCCACAATGTAGTGATTAGTAGTCGGAAAGGGGCAATTCGGGCATATGGAGAGTCTACTCGACGGGCAAATAAGTTTATTTGATTAATATACCATAGCCTGCGGACTAGTCTTGACCCACACGTCCCGGAGCCGGAGTCACATGAGTCGCGCTCTCCCCTTCTCTGCTGTTCACAGCTGTCAACCACTGTGACACCACCCGGGCAGCTCGCCTGCTTTTGAGCTTCTACCCTCTACATCCCTTTTTCAAGTACCCACACCCTCCTGGTGCCTGCCCGGCTCGAGCTAGCCACTCACGCCCAGGGTGGCCAGCCCACCTGAGACCGCTTTGTGGCCTCCGGTCCCCCCAAACCACCAGCCCCCAGCAGCAGATGGACCTGGTGTGATGCCGAATGGGCCCACCTCCATATATGCGCTTGTGTGATGCTGGCACACGAGCAGCAGGTAAAATATGAATGGGCACATAGTCGGCAATAAATCGGCTCGTACATCAAGCATAGCGTCCAATAAAAGATATAAATGAATATATATATATATATATCGTGATGTGTGAGTTTACCACAGGTGAATTGTAAGTTTACTATGGCGTGGCAGTGGAAGGAGTCGGATGTCCTGAGCATAGTGTTGAGCCAAGTCGAGTTGGGGGAGGGGATGTTGGTTTTGGACTCAATCAGTCACGAGACAGGAGTCGTGAGCATGGCACGGAGTTAGGCAATCATAGGACAAATACTACTGGAACACAGCACTGAACTGAATTAAGCACGGGCAATTGGATCTGGTTGACACAAGATGTGGGTGCTATGTGAGGTTGAATTGGGGTTTCGTTCACATCACATAACTTTAACGATCAATTCATCATCAGAAAAAACAAAATACGATATTGGGGTGTGAGTTGGTTTATGTACAAAAGGTGAACAGCAACTGTGAAAAATAAGCATGAGAAAACACTGAGGGCAGATTAGTCCAATCAAATGTGTGGAAAATGATGCCGCCTTGGGTGGCTAACACTCCCAACTGGAGTCGGAAGTTTGTAATTGCTTGCCTAGTGGCTTGAGTCCGTAGGGGGTGGGAAATATATCCCAAATGTAGGTTTGTAGGGGCCATGTACGACCCACACATGAGGTAACAATCGCATCTCCTCTTGTATAACATTGCGCCAATTGTCGTGTCCGGGAACAGTAAGGAGATCGCACAGCAACTGATTATTCCAAATACTAGTAGTATTCTCCAGGGAAGCGAGGTTTTGGCTTCCATTTGTAGGCTAGGGGGTGAAAACTCAGAGTCAACAGATAGATAGGAGACAAAGAACAAACCGGAATAGATCCTTGTGTATTTTCGGGGGCCACGGGGTTCTGTGCCACAGGTATCACATCTGGGGCATTTACAATTGGCGTAGTGGGGTTCTGCGACATGAGTGTAGAGATGGGTAAGGGGTGGTTGTGACACAGAGAGAGAATGAATTGGAGTTGAATTGGCAATACTTTAAACATGGAGCCAGCCAGTTTGTGATTGTACATACTTTTACATCGCAAATCTTGATTAATGCAAAAAGGGCTAGGTACAGCAAGCAACGTGTTGGGATAAGTGTCCATATCAGTGAGGAATATGAGCTGATAAATGCACGACCACCTACATTCTGTACGCAGCTGTTTGACATTCTTGCTCGGCTACAAAATGACTTTACGCATTCGTCTGTTCATATAGTAACTCACTTTGCTTGTTTATTGAATATGCATTTTCCCGAATATATGTTTGTGAGCGGAGCTCCGATGAGCCCCATTTATGTGTATATGCTATGTTTTGCCCACTACAAGTCAAGTAGATGAAATATCTGCCACAAAATGGCCAAGGAGAGACCAACTCACTGATGCTAATTCAAGTATCATGAAACAACTCAGGAGGCACACCTTAATGACTGATGTGGGTTGGCGAAAATTTGAAATTTTTTTCGACAGCGAGTCCATGATCCATTTAGCCCACACACATATGACCATAGGAGGTAAGGCCACATAGTAATGATCAGTGTGAATTGTTGTTTCAATACTGGGTGAGCCTGGCTTGATGATTCATTGTGCGATAATGTGGGTTAGCATCGGTCATAATAGTGTGTACACTGATTTTCATACTTGGCAAAGAAAGAATCTAGGATAGTATGCAGAAGGGGCAGGAGTTTGCAAAGCAGAGAGTGGATAGCAAATCTGTGAAGTCAGCATTGATACAGGAAACTCACTTGACAACAATACGCTCTACTGGAACATAGCGATCTTGTGCCCCAACTAGTGCCAAAGCCCCATGCCGTGTTCAAACCTAATGGTTCTGTGTGTAGCACGCCGAAACAACATATCGTCAGAGCTCAAAGGCCCAAGAACTGCCGGCTATGGTTTATATTTCTGTCATTATTGTACAAAACGGCTCTCATCTGAGGCCGCACACAACCACCATATAGCAACAAGTGCTGCCTGTCGTTCCGCCGACACCGATGCATTCGAGAGAAACCGTAGGAAAGTGGGGTTAGATGCCCCACAGAACACTTTGGGATGGGGACAGTGTGAGGTATGTAACCAGAACAATGACATTGTTAAGACTTACTGTTTTTTAGCCATCTCCTATTCCGCTAACCAACTCCCACCCCATCCCAAGTCCCGAAACCCACTCCCTCCCGATTCCGCTTGCTAACGTCCACCCAAGTGCCGAGCCACAAATCCTCGAACAACCTACCGTGGCACCTCTACCACGACATAAAGACTGTCCACCAGGACTGGCCAATAGGGATCAGTGTCAAGGTAGCACGCACACAGCACTATATGCTAAGGACGGGATCCTCGTGGAGGAGTTTCCAGACAAACAGGCTGGCGCACCAATAAATGAGGAAATAAGGCCGGCACCTGACCTGGGTGCATATATTAAGGCTCACGGCGTGCTCGGAGACTGTGATGTATCACTAAGTTTTAGTCTGTACGCGCCGCGTCTCCACGAATACGGCGAATTACGATTCGCTATTAGCATCAGTCGATCCGGCTGATTTTTCTGATAATTCTAGCATTTTTAATTAAAGCATTTAATTAAGAATTGACGGAGTTATTTCACTTTTAAGTTTGCGCATTAGCTTATGTAAGCGCCAGTGAACTTCAGACTCTAAGTCCACCGTCGCTTAGCCATTAAGAGCCCAGTGCTTAACTTAAGAGCCCAGCTCTTAACTAGCAGCCCGGCGCTTTTGCAATTCCGGCGCTTATATGATTAGTAAGCAATCATGTGACCTATGGAATAAATATACTTTATCTTAAAGTATATTGCGGCGCTTAAATGTATTACATAAGCCGCACCTTCGAACTGTACCAACAGTAAATGCGTTATATCTCCGGATATACCACGCGGTCTGAGATCGGAGAACATGCGTTCCGACGCAACTCGACGCGCTCTTTCCAATGAGCCTAAGCGCGTCTTCGTCCGATCAATATTGACGAAGATACCTGCGTATCAAGGATGCTGAAACACTCAGAGCCCCTCTGGTGGATTCAGCCTGGCCTAAGGGACTTAGGACAGTCCTTTGGGTTGATGATCATGGAAATATTGATGCTTGATGAACTGATGATGCCTCTGTAACAGATTCCTCCAGCATTTGATGATTTGATGAATTGATCGTCAATTGATGAACTGATCATCTCCATCAATTGACGAACTGATGATGACCTTTGATTCTCCAATTACTCTTGATGTAGCCACAAGATGGCCTTGGACTCTCCTGTATAAATAGCCCATATGGCTGTCTGTAGAATGCATCTCCTTCTTACCACTTTACTAGCCACTCTTCTTAGCAAGCAGTAATATCTGCGCTCTGTACTTTAGTTAAGCCACTGAAAGCACTTCAGAGACCTAACTGTCGCTTCTCTATCTTACAGGCCTAGTCCCAACAGACACCGGGTAACCCTGAGGGTAGTCATAAGCGGCATTAACTTTGCTAGTGACTCAGCCGTCGGCTTAGCTCTTGTGTAGCTCGCCGTTACTACTGTTCTCACTGTCTACGGCCTGAGTGCCAACCCTTTGCTAACCTTCTTGCCTTCTTATAGCTTTAGTTACTTAGCTAGTTTACTTGTAGATTAGTTAATTACATTAATTCTACCAGCCCCGCTTAGCTTAAGCTGTTGGTTTAACTACAGAGACCGGACGCTCTGACCTGACCTGCCCACTGCTACTTAAGTGTTACGGTTATTACTCATTCTGCCTTAGCTGCAAGCCAGCTAACCTTTGCCACCTTTAACTCCTGATTCGCACCAGCCTTCTGTGAAGGCTTACCCCTTATAACCTAACAGAGACCCTGAGTCCTTTGAGGTTGCCGAGCTATTAATGACAACAGGTCTAACAGACGGGGCAAAAGATAGGCATCTAAAGAGCTCGAAGGTTAGTAAACAGTTCAGTCGCCTGAAGTTTGAAACACTTACATGAGTAGTACCAGGGATTGACACCCTGGGTGAATAGTGAGCAGCTACTTGAAGATATAGATACACTTCCACACAGTCCTGGGTGGGAGGTTGTCGACATAAAGATTCCTGTTGGAAAGGAGACGTGTACTCAGTACATGTGCCGAAGGAACATCATTGAAATCACTCAAGAGCTCATTGGCGACCCTGCACTTAAGGGCGATATACGATATACACCACAACGGCAATGGACATCAGTGGATAGGAAGCATCGGGTTATCGATGAGATGTGGACAGCCGACTGGTGGTGGCGAACACAAGTAAGTTTAAATGCTAATTTGGTTGCGATCTATCAGGACTTACTCTGCGGGGTTATAGGAGAAATTGAGTGGCAAAGGCGCAGCAACAATCGCAGCACTAATCCTAGCATCTGATAAGACAAATCTCACTAGCATCTGTGGTGGGCAACAAGCGTATCCAGTCTACGTGTCGCTGGGCAACATCTGCAAAGGTACTCGGCATAAGGTTAAGCAACACGCAATGGTGCTGCTTGGGTACTTACCCATCGATGACTTTGAGGACGTCCAAAACGACAACGAGAGACGGCAACTGAAGGCGAACCTTGTGCATCAAGCGATGGAACAACTACTTGAGCCATTGAAGACAGCATCGGCAGAGGGTGTTGATATGTGGTGCGCTGATGGACGCTTACGCTGTTAAGGATCTTGTATTTTGGTGTTGTTGGAGCTTAAGTGTAGTAAAGATCCTTATCTCAGTTCAGGTTGCTCAGATAAAGCAATAAATTCCAATAAAAGTGAATCAAGTAAGCAGGAGACAGTGACTGTTCACTATTTATATCCAGAGTATCTTGCACCCAGTTAGAGCAATGCTACAAGGCAAGGTTCCCTGGTAGAGTGAAAATACTGTCTGAATACTAGCTGAGACTGGCTATAGATACTAAGTTACCCTGTCTTCCTAATCACTTGGTACCAATCTTACTGATAAGTATTGCCAATGTCACAGTCAGTGTCTCACTTGGTGGAGAGCTGCTGAGTGAGCTGTTGGACTTCTTAAAGCAAGATGTGTGGTACACTGGTGTGATGTGGAAGTAAGTAAAGGGGTGATATTCATGGGCTCACAGGGCCTTCTTTTATACCCTGCAATGGGGCATGAGTCAATGCTACCTAAGGAGTCAACTAAAGGACCTAGTGACTCCAAGGGGTGTAAGTCTGACTGTCAGAGCTGAGTGAGTCAGACTAGTGTACGGTAAGTAAGTGTATTTGACTTTTTCACCGGGTTACTTACGCCGACACCACGTGAAGTCCTGGTTACTTGACAGTTACTTACCTTTACTTACATCCAGCTTACGTAATGCTGTGTACTGGACCCTGGTCACGTGCCGTCCCTTTTCTTACTGTAACTTACTGTAAACATCTGAAAGTAACCGTTAAAAACCATTATTTACATATATATATATGCTATTAGAAATTTAGAAAATCCAGTCCGCCGAGCCTGATTCACTGTCGATAGACTCTCTAGGAGCACCCCTTTTCCGTGAATTGGATGTTTCCTGCCGTTTCTCAACCAGTCATGCCGGAATTGCATCAGCTAAGCAGTCCTCGAGCTCAGGAGCATCAAGGTCAACCAGATCACCAACTAGCATGGTAGATACGTGGTCGTCTGCTCCCAGAGGATTCGTAGCATGATCTAGCCATCCATTGGCACCTTCGCCAAACTCTTCAGGGTCCTCAAGTTCGGACTTTTCGACATCCTCTACTTCCGGGTTAACTGTAGAAAGATCATCGTTTGTTGGCAGTGGTTTCGTGTGTTTCTTGGATTCCCGTAGTCGAGCATCTCGAAATCGAATTCTTGATGGCATTTTGCTATGCTTCTATTGATTCCGACTGTATGAGCTTACATTTACACAACGCACAAGAAGTATCTGGCTTACCATGTCGTCCCAACCATAAAACTGGCGAATTTGTGTCTGCCTAACAATTGTGGCAACATCTTGTCGATTTCGGAGGGCAGAATTCAACCATGTGAATGTGGAAACAGTTCGCTCGTCAGCCATTGAATTTGGCACGATTGAGAAGATCTTGATAGCGAAGAACTGTGTATGCATACAACGTAAATGCCTGAATCAATTAGTAAATAATAAATCAACGTACTGCAAGCAGCTTGCTTGTCGGGTGACATTCAATAACCTTCCACCAGGTATGTGCTGACACCTGATCCCCAATTGGTTCTGAGAATGGGTACTGGGAAGTCGCATAAAGTAGTAGCTGCTGACGAAGCGCATCCATTGCTTCATTGGGGGTATTGAACATCGATCGCACTATGCCATCTGGTTGATTTTCCCACTCATTTCGAAGCATCGTGATAAGCGAAGTGCCAATACGCTTCATCATTGCTTTGGTTGGCGCGTGCGATGAGAAAGAGTCTGACGCATTTAGGGTAACGGTAATCGATAAGGGATTGATCTTGCGGAGCAGCTGTGAATTTCGGTAATCTTACAGATGTAACAATGAGTAAATCAATACATAATGGGGTGTAGATGTACTCACAAGGATCAAGGTAGAATGCAGTCACATATATGTCATCGGGCGATTCATTGATAAGCTCTGTGAACTGGCGATTACAATATGCTCGTACTCGTGATACCGAGTTTTCGTTGCTCAGGCCATGTGAGCCGGTGGAGAAAAACCGTTCCAATTGACCAAGAGCAGCAGAGAAGAATAGCAATACATCGGCCGGGGTTGAAAATGACGACTCCAGGCATGTTAATGCACGTACGATTGGGTTCAAAAGTGTTGCGAGGATAGTAAGCTGCATTTCAAACTGTATCGTGGCAGGGGAGTTGGGTACAAAGAGTGGATTCACATCCTACAAATGAATGAGCAGGAGAATGTGGATCGGTCAGACTAAACTCAAACACATACCTGCACAACAAAGACACCCTCCGAAACCAGCTCCCGTATAACAGGCAAGCAGCGCAGCATTGAATTGGCAGCACTGCCTACACTACCAAAGCGTGTCTTGCCAATCTTTTCGAGTCCACAATTGATACCATGGCGCTTGCGACGCTCAGTAAGATGTGCTGCCGCAAAGTTAGACTTGCTGAAATATTTCAGGCTACGGCGGAGAGACTGGATGCCCTATATGCATGGTAAATATCACATATATGTTAATAAAAAGGAAGCCATGTACGTACAGGTTTAAGCTCAGGGGTCGAACATATATCCTTGACCAAAAGCGACAACTTGTGGCAAGGATCTGAGAGGTTCAGCACAGTTGGAATCTTGTTGACAATTAGCTGCCTCGCTCGTGTAACATTTGCTGCGCCATCAGTCACAACAGCAGAAAATCGATGAGAGCCAACTTCCTCCATGATTTGAAGGGCTATCGAAGCGATATGTTCACCTGTATGCGACTCCGTTGAGGTATCTTCTCCACGCATTAGAAAGGTTCTTCTCCCTGGCGTAGCAACATGGAATGTGTAAACAGAACGCGAGCGCCGGATAGAGCCACCATCTAGTGTCAGAGAGAGATTTACTTCTTTCTGTAGAAGTTCCAGACTCTTCTTTACTACGAGACAGGCTTCCGCAGGAATATAACAGTCTGCGAGTGTTGATGAAGAGACAGGGATATAACGGTTATTGAGGCGTGAGATAAGGGTCTTGAAGGTGTTGCGATCAACACATACAGGAGGGAGTCCACAGTCGCATATGAATCGCACAATGTCAAAGTCTACTAGCCGCTTCAACTGTTCTCGGCCAAGATTTGATGCTGTTGCAAAGACCGATTGTTCTGAGATTGATGTCGGGCCGGAATTACCAGTTGTATGCACGCTGCCTGGTGAAGTTTGGGTGGGTTTCGGCAGGGACTGCTCCACACGAATGC
This sequence comes from Ceratobasidium theobromae, assembly GCA_037974915.1. Taxonomy (NCBI): domain Eukaryota; kingdom Fungi; phylum Basidiomycota; class Agaricomycetes; order Cantharellales; family Ceratobasidiaceae; genus Ceratobasidium; species Ceratobasidium theobromae. The sequence goes on from JBBBZN010000028.1 coordinate 130,718, forward strand.
TAGGGGCGTCTTCACTAAGATATTCACTGGCGCGTTGCCGAAGGGAGGACTCTACATAAAAGCATGCAGAAGCATGCTTGCAGATACGAGATTTGTGACGTGGCCATACCCATGAAACCGAACAACCACTTGAAGAGCCAGAACAATGCAGCTTTTGTCCATGATCAACAGAGCTAGGGTCGTAACATAGAATTGCAAGTTTTTGGAGCAATGGATCGGCGCGTCGCCCAGTACTTGCTGGAGGTTCAGGAATATCTATCCAGGCAGGCACAGATGATATTTCGGTAGCCTTGGCTTTAGTTTTTCGTTTTTTCAATGTGGGGGCATTATCCTGCGATTTTTTAGAAGCCGGTTTAGCTCTGAAAATGGGTGCAACAGAGCTTTGGGGAGCGCTTCCCTCCAGGTTAGATGTGGGGTTACGGTTTGATTCGTTGCACTCATGGCTATCAGTATGGATATCTTGATTGGGTATAGGAAGCTACAATAAAAACAAGCATATAGATCAATATCATTCTTTCAACTGATACGGATTGTACTTACAGGCTTCCCGGCGGAAGTATAAATGGCCTGCGCAGCGGCCAAAACAGCTGGACCCCACAAAGCAAGGACAGCGTCGTTGGGGAATTGGGTTGTGTATGAATTAAGAAGATCAGCCAATGCCGCCATGCCCGGGCCATTGCCGTTTAGCACAAGCCCATCACGCTTGTATCCCAGAATCTTTTCGAGGTCGTAGTTGACAGCGCCATTAGTGGATTCCGTTTTGTCTAACCCATCAGAAGAAGGCACGTAGTGACGAAAATCATAGCTCGATATGGATCCAGTGGCTATAGGTGAATCGGGGAGCCCTAGAAGAACAGTTTTGAGATAGGAAAAATCGAAGTCAGTCATACTGAGATACAATGCTTGGATAATATGGTGTACGAAGCATTAAAACATGTTAACTTATACTCAACTAATATTCAGGCATACGAAAATTATGGCCACTCAACAGTATTCATAGGAGCACTTAGAACAATAGGCCACCGGCACACCTGCACCCCGATCCTATGCGCATATATTTGAATTTACAAGGCACTCGTTGGCTTATTACACATGAACAACTATCTACTCGGCTCCTAAAGATCGGGGTTTCACAATACATGCGAGCGTGCCACACTTATGAATTTCCTTTGTCCGGAGGTGCATTGGGCCGAGTCTAGGTATTCAAATACTCTCGCCTCAATTGGACATTTTCGGGTTACTTACATTTGCAAATTGTAACTTACCAGCCGAGTTTGGGACTGGCCTTACTTACATGTAACTTACGGTTACTTACATAGGTAAGTAACTACCGGTAAGTGACCCAAGAGTTCTTCACTGTACACTAAGTCAGACTTTATGACTAGGAGCAGTGACTCAGAAGGACTGTAAGACCAAGTCAGAAAATTGTAAAATACATGTGAGTCAATGCACAGAGTGTGTGCCACCAGATAGCATGTTTCCCCTTGAGAATCCATGAGCTGGATGAGGAGAAAAGGGAGATTTACTGTAAAATAGGGGCTAAACAGTAAATCAATGCGATCTCAGCGAATACAACTTGCGCGTACATAGTAAAAATATAGAAATGAAGCTAAGAAGCAGGGCTATCTACTGCATTTGAGACCAAGCCGATTGGTTCAGCCGTTGTGGAGATATTAAACAAACGATTTATGCTTAAAATTCCGACTGGTGGCTAGAACTTGATATCTCTACCAAATATTGAGATTAAATGGTAAAAATATAAGAAAAATATCAGCAAGTGTGTCAAATGGTGTAGAAGATAGTCGCATATAGAAAAGGAACAGAAAATGGCCATCTCAGACACAAAAAAGGAGAATATTTACTGAATTTTGAGAATTCAGTAATTAAATTGAGACACAAGTCATGCAGCCTAGATTTGTAAGACTGGAAGTTAAGTTATGTATATGAAAAATGCCAATATCCATAACATACGCCATGTGTACCCCATTGTCTCAGCATTCATCGCTGACTGGCCAGAGCTGAGTTTAATGGCCTGCACTTCGGAGGGAAGTTGCCCTATCTGCAAGGCCAAACAAAAGGGATGGGGCGGTCCCAATTCAGCCCCCCTGTGCGAGCGGGGTGAGACTTTGGAGGCGCTGCTTGCATACTTTGACACGGACGATCCTGGAGAGCTAAAAGAATTAAGCCTCAAGCCGGTTTGGCCGTGGTGGGCAACCATACCTAGGACGAACCTATCGGCTTGCATTAGACCTGACTTGCTGCATCAACTATACCAGGGTGTATTCAAGACGCATCTTATGGGCTGGCTTACGTCTCTCCTAGACAAAGACTATGTTGATGACTGTTTCAAGGCAATGCCAGGTGCCGAAGGAATGCGACATTTTGTCAAGGGGATCAGCCAAGTTAAGCAGTGGACTGGCCACGAAAGTAAAGAAATGGCTAAGCAAATCCTACCGATCATAGCAGGAAAACTTACCCCTGAGGTCACCTGGTTGATTCATGCCGTTATCAATTTTATCTATTGCGCGCATGGAGCAAGTTTAACTGACAAGGACCTCGAACAGCTCGAAGAGTCGCGGCTAGTGCTACACGACCTTAAAGATATTCTCGTCAGCCAGGGCTGCTATGAGGCTGAGGACCGATTTGACAAGATACTGAAGTTGCACATGATGGGTCATTATGCACATTTGATCCGTGAACTCGGGACACCCGATGGGTATAATACGGAGGGGCCAGAACACTTGCACATAGAATATGTGAAGAAACCTTGGAGGGCTTCGAACAAGCGTGAGCCCTTACCTCAGATGACGAAATATCTCCAGCGACTAGATGCGATTCGGCTCCAACGACGCTATATCAATGCATTTTATGGACTTGGCAGGCTTAGGCCAGGCGAGGACAGTGGAGATGTTCAGGATGGAAACGATAGGGGGAGTGAGATAGGTGAAGAGGGAGGATCACAGCCTGGGGCGTACTCGGAGTCCGACCCTTACTCAGTGGTTTATCCAAGCCCACGTGTTCACATCCCAAAAACCCCAACTAAGCGTCGTATACACGGAAAGCGCCTTATTCATATTTATGGTGCTACGGAGCTTTTCCCTGCCATCATGGACTATTTGAGGTCGGGGTCCAAGCCAGTCCCAACGAAATCGACCTACACCCTGAGGATTGTTTTGATGCTTGGCATTGTCTTTACCTCTACCACCAGCCCCTTCCCTTCTCCCCTCTCGAACCGCCTCGTCAGGATGTCATTCGCATATTGCCACCCTCCCCAGACAGGATACGCAGAGCAGGTGTGTTTGACACGGCCCTGATCTTGGAATCGGCCATCCAGAAGCGTGAGTACGCTCATATGCACAAATGAATGTGCTAGCTAAGTGTTGACTTTAGGCGGTCGCACTAGGTCTCAAGAAAATTTTGGTATCCGTCGTGAGTTGGCGCATATTGCATTCAAATTTGTGATATCCCAACAACTGACTGGGATTGCAGGATATCGTGCCGCGCATGTCCGTGCAATTTTTACGCTACCAGATCACCTCAAATCGATTTGTTCTGATCCATTAGCTTATGTCGAATTATTTACACCATTCCCTGCTTCCGTCTCGACCTTCAGCAATATGTTTGTAACAAGCCAGGATATGCGGTTGAATGGTACCCGTCGAAGTATAGTAATCCCCATATCTGACATCATTCTTTCCTGTCATCTCGCCCCACAATTCTACCGCTTTAGTGAGGATTTTAAGTTCACGCTGTCGCTTGATTTACTATCTGTTTCGTCGCATTTCTTTTTTAATCATTTTTATAATCATTTTATTTATCTACTTGTAGTTCATTGGCGTCGGAAACTGGCTGAGCAGCGGGAGAAAGTGAATCACTACATTAATAGCGTTGTTCATTAACTCTATCATGCATTTTAATATGATGTACGTCTGGAAAAATAGCAGGGGATAATGCAAGCAAATTACATCTAATTATCCCATTTACCAGTTTCCTAACCCCCCCTGCACCTGATCCCTGGTTAGCCCAAATTACACCCTGATTATCCCTGTCACAAAATGGTCTGATTCATGCAGAAATGGAATAAAAACCTTGATTACATAAGCATTAAGTAAGCTAATCATAACCTTGTTAGGCTGTGGTTCTTGAAAAGGGAAGCTGACACACCCTTAGTCATACCACAAACTTGTCTTTGTGCCCAAAGAAGACTGTCCCAGGAAGGGAAGTTATCATTCAACAGACAAGAATCATGTGACTTGCAAGAACAGCCACTTGTCACCTGACTCTGCCTTTGCCATTTCACCACCAAACAGCCCAAGTCACTTACGCCCACAACCCACCACATCACATGCCCATGTGCCCAGACCCACGCCCAGGGGTGCTTTATAGCATTTAGCCTGTTTGGGCACAAGGGGAAAAAAAACTAATGGCTGGTTGGCAAGAATGATCAAATTGCCAATAGACTAGACCATATATAGGGGGACATTTTGACAGATCCCAAAAAGGAAAGTAATAGAGAAAAATAAATAAAAAATATTTGGATATATTTGGAATAATTAGTTTCCTTTTATGGACATTTGAAATTGCCTAAAGAGGAAATTTTTGCCCATAGATGCCCACAACCATTTCTGCAGTTTTTCACTTTTTTCCCATATATGGTATTTGTCTTGGTAAATTACACATTGGGCAAATTTCCTATCCCCCTGAAATAAAAGCATCTAATTTGCCTGTTATTATGCCCCATGTCTAATTACCCCCTGCTGTTTTTCCTGATGTATATATATACCCTGTAATAACGCCATCAGACAACTCGAGTGCTGTTTATGTGAGATTGTGTGGTAGAGTCTACCACATGATCTGCCATGTCACCCTCTATGCCACCGCCAGGCCAGCTCCCCAGCTTGCAGATGTCCTCCCTTGTCTGATATGCGAATATCTAATGAAAAATGCGGTATGTGTAACCACTTGTCAATGGTATACATGAACTAATGATTCCTTCGAGCACAATCCTGTCTGCCAGGTGGGAAGAGAGCCCAAACGTTAATTGATGTAAGTAGATATTTCCCCCAGATTCCTTCCTCGCCCGACTCCACAATTAAGGAGAGCGCGAGTATGATTCCTCAACCACAACAAACTCCCTATTTGCGATAAATTCTACCGGAACCACCCTATCCAGCCTCTCCGCTGCTCCTGCCGATCGACCTCTCAATCGGTTCAGCATCTCACTGATTGTCTCGAGTCTTGGAACTAAAGCTCTCCCAGCCCATGTAACCCGACTTTTCCACATATGTGCAAACCATGGTCCAATAGATTATTCTCATATCGACATGAGTCAGCTCACATGGAAGCTCGCATTATTATTTTGCCCCATGCTATAGATATGCAATCTGCCCAGTCCCGCCAACAAGTTCTTGTCCCTCCCGATCATCTCATGTGCTTGCCCTCGAGACAACAGAATCCAATCATGCACTTCTCCTTCACTGATACCCCAGTCCCTTACACTGAAATTCAACACGAGACACACTTATGGTATTCACTTGTACCCCACAAACCTCTGACACAGTGCCGCCTCACGCTCTGCGCTGAAATCCCCCACTGCCCCGCCCAAGGACCTGCGCCGAAATCCAACCTGTGCACAGTCAAATAATGCACCCAGTCCACACTGGTATACCCTTACATTTGTATAATATGCTCCGCGTTGGCTGCACTTTGCAACTAGACCCGAACAGCTGCCCCCCCTTGGATCCTGGACAACCCTTGAAGCGTTGTCACCCCCTCTAGCCAAAGCCCTCCTTGTTCACCTTGCTTGATTCAACCCGCCACCCATTCCACCTAGGTAGTGTTATATGCACGCAAACCTCAACCTTGAGGTTAATACTCCACATGAGACAAGAAGGCATTGCAACCGTGTTAGACACTGTAGTATTTGTATTTAGACAAATCTAATAAGATAACATTATTTCCCGTGATGACTGCATGTCCACAGTTGCCACTCTTGCACCTTGCTCAAAACCAATATGGTGCTTGGGTGATTTGGTAGCTCAAATACGGTGCTCCTGTGCACTCCTACGTATCAATGAATGGGGTCATGTGCTCCCAAATGAGTGACCTGGTTCCTTGGTGCTTCCTTGCTCGGAGACCTTAAGGATGGGTCAGGAGAACCATGGTTCTCTCGAGCACAGATGGATTTGCAGACGTGGCATGTGATCACTTAGCTCCTGGCCCAGAATCAAGTTATAGTCATAACTCCGTCAATTCTGGGTCAAATGCGGTAATTAAAAATACTATAATTACCAGAAAATTCGCGCGCGTCGAATGGTATAAATTGCAAGTCGTAATTCTCAGCGGTTGTCGAGATGCAGCACGTTTAGACTAATATTATTCATCACAAGTCCCTATGCAACAAAAAACCTTGACATGCTCTGTAACAACAAATCACAAAGATACCAAAAATATACCATTCAAACTGCCTTGACAAGGTGGTTCAAATGATATCTTTTGTGTATTGATCTGATGCATTGTTATGGAGCACATGAGACTTTTTACATGTGGAAAACAGTTTCAGTGGACCTGATGTGATAAAAAACCTCAACATGTTCTGTAATGATGCATCACAGCCCTTCTGTGCCTCCAGGTAGTGCTGCCATATTGCTGCAAAAGGGTGACCCCAGTGCCATGGAGTTTTTAAACCAGGTATGTAATGAGTATAGTCATGATGAATACTTACTTGATTAGTAGGTCTCACTGAATGTTTTCTACAAAAGCCAAACCTCAGGCAGATTGTACTTGCAGCTCATCCATCTCAGGAAGATCTATCAGTCATGCCTCAAGTATCAAAATTTGGTTGGCAACAATTTACCACCCACCAAATACAATTGCTTGCTCCCTCTGACACAACTTCTCAAGCTCATTGGCAAACAGCTTGAACTTATTAATCTCAAAGGTGTCAGTAAGGAAGATTACCTTGTATGGACATTCAACCAAGAAAATGGACTCTTCACTCTCATGGACCACCAGTTTGTATAAGTTTTTGTCCCTTTTATTTGCCTGCTGAACACATTAAATGCACTTAGTTTTGGTCCTAGCTTGATAGCCAAGGACCCCTAGGTTGCACAACCAGCTCTAGCTGCACCTGTTGATTTTGTTATACCTTGTGACCTGCCTCTAGTCATTAATAATGATAACAACTCAGTATCAGGAAAAACAATGGGGGTAAATTTACCCCAGGTTCAAAATTTCCCAAAATTTCCCATTTCCCAAAATGTTTATTTCAGCTAAAAAAAAATAACAATTGAATTTGATGAAAATATACCATATATGGTATTTGTGTTGAGATAGGTCCTTTATATGTCTATATATGGTATGACATAAGCATGACTAATAAAGAATTTGAAATTACTCCCCCTCCAGAGCTCCCCTCTCTGCATCATCCCCCATAACATAGGCAAACCCAGCCAGCCTTCACACAGGGGTACTTTCTAGCATATAGTCCAATTGGTCCACAGGGGAAAGATTTGGCTGGCTGGATCAAAAGTTTGATCAAATTGGCAATTAAAAGTTACTATATATGGATAATTTCAAATTAAATTCAAAGTGTGTAAAGTGGTCAGAAAATGACATTTTATTTACCTTCCATTCTGGGAAGGGGTAAATTTACTTAAATTTACCAGGTTAATTTGGCCCTATATTATGGGGGTTTGGTAAATTGGGTAAATGGGTAAATTTAGGTAAATTTGGGTATATATACCAAGGTTGTTTTTGCTGACACAGCAGGTAGTAGGCCAGGATGCCAGACTCTGGCATCATCCCTCATCAATCAAGTATCTATTTTATCAAGTCACAGTAATCCATTGCACCTAGTCAGTAATACTTGCAAAGGTGCCACCAGCAACTCTTGGCAGCCTAGCAGCTTGTGTACAAGGCCCCATGAACCACCCAGACCCAAATTCTCTCCTTTGGAGCCCACACACAACCAGAAAAGTCTGGAGTTGGAGCTACACCAACAGACCTTCACCCAGGAATCTCTTGCAGCTGCCAACCATCAGCACATTGATATCCTTGAGCAGGATCTCACCAACCTGACAAAGACACAAGCCATGGATCAAGGCATGGCCATTTGTGCCCATGCCCACAATGACATCAGCATGTGGTACAATACCTGCATCCACATCTGTTGGGAAGAGTACAATTGACTGTTCCAGACTGCTGGGGCAGGTTTTGTGCAATTGTCACCTGCTGCTGCTGATGGGCTCACAAGGCTCTTGTGCAACCCAATCATCCAACCCAGTCTACCAAAGTGGGAGGAGGTGATTGAAGTGCACACTCAGAACCTGAAGAAGTGCCTGGAGTGAGATCTCAAGCAGACCATGGCTGAGAATGATGTCCAGCCAGTTGACAGTGCTTTGGCTATTGGCAACACAGACATAGGCTCATCAGGCAGGCCCCAGATAACTAGGGGTTGAGGTTTGTGTGCCACCCAATAATTATATCTTCTGGTACAAGGCACATTATCTGTTGATCAAAGTTCACATTAACATTCTTCATAGGACTCTGGTTGTGCCTTTTGTCTGTTGACCTTTGCATATGTGTGTTTGTAATTTGTATTCTTGCAGAACTCCATTGGCTGGCCCAGCTGCAGCTAGTAATAATAATATATATCATGGTCCAATCTGACCACATGCATAATGTCTGCTGTGGTATATATGTACATACACATACCAGTACCTGGACCATATCTGTAATTATTGACATCTATCATAATCAGACAAGCCCAGGTAGATAATCATATATGATATAATATAGATATGTGCATGTATAGATACACAAGATATGTCATACATCAGCAAAAAAAAATGTGGATACATACCAGTATGTACCCCCATATCACCCTGTATACTGACCCCTGATATGTATGGTCCCCCCTTTTGTACATATCAGTATGTATCCACCCCTTATGATATGTACCCACCCTGTATCCACCTGTATCCACCTGTATTCATCATGTATTTACAAGTACTCTACCAATACCATTAATGTATACCAATAATTGTAATAGTAATTGCCCATATATGGAAACACCCTTACACCATTTATGGACATACCTTGCACTGACCACCTGACTTGCCTTTGCCACCACAAAGGCCCTCCACCTTGCCAAGTCCCCTCATACCCCTCAACAGATACATAATGGAGCCCCCAAATTGCACACATGGGGGGTACTTCACAGCATTTAGTAGGTTTTATGACAAGGGACAAAAAGAATAATGGTTAAATAAGGAAATAGCTCAAATTGCATAATGAAAGTTACCTTTTTTGGCCAAATTTGAAATTCCATAAAAGGTGCAGACCACTTTGGGAGTTACATAACTTCAATCAGATTTGAAATTGTCAAGTAAACCATTGAGAAAATCGCAAATTATAGTCCCAGTCGCGATTCTTTTTTGGTTTTTATTTCAAATTCAATTCTCAAAAATGTTATAGAGGGTATATATTGGACAGGGTGGATACATACCCACATAGGGAGGTACATACAGCTCCAGGAAGCCTCCCCAACATACTGAATGCATATTTTAGGGGGCTAATTGGTATGTATAACTTGGGGTGGGTATGTACTGATGCATACATGTCCCTGATGATACATACTGATACATACACACCCTTGGTGATACATATGGATACCATAGCACACCTAGTGATATGGGTTTTTTTCATTTTTGCTGATGTAGCATGTCTGTAAGCTATCACCAAGTAGCCTCAACATTAGCCTACCTAATATCAGGAGATATCAGGTTGAGGTGTTTTGCTGGGATCTCACCAACCAACTCACATGATTAATCACCCATGAATTGCAGTGAAAATCTCCTGATGTATGTACCAAGCAGTATTCATTTGATGGCAATTTGTCAGGTCTCAGCAAGATGGCACTTATGCACTTACAACAGGTGCAGGCCTTACTGCATTAAAGGTGAAGGCTGGGACAGTGGACTAGCTCAAATGATGCCTTAGGCATACTAGGGAGTTGTTATGTAAGGATGTAGATTGACCTCTGGATTGACCTAATGTGGTGAAAATCACACAAAAATGAAGAGGATTTCACTTTTCACCTGATTTTAAGGTGATTTTGAGGTTTCAACACTGGCTAAATTTCAACTTAATTTATAGTGAATTGAAAACTTAGTTGAAACCTTGAAGCTTTCAACTGAAAATTACATGGAAAAATCATTCCAACTAAATATTAGTTGAATTGTAAAATTAAAATCACAAGCACATATCAAGTTAAAAAGATGAAAAAAATGTACTACACACTGTAGTGGACAACACGCAGTCCTAGGGTGCACAGCTAAATAAGCTAACACTCCCTGCAATACATTGATGCTCGTATGTGGCTACCCACCTGTAATACATTGATGCTTGTATGTGAATGCTTGCCCATAATACATTGATGCTCGCATGTGAATGCCTACCTGTAATACGTCAATGCGCTGGCAACGGACCAAGGTCAGCTTTTACTTGATATGTCTCAGTGCCACTGCCTCCTGTCCACGCACTGGGAGCCTTGCTTGGTGGTCCCGAACAGTACATCTCACTCTCATATACGTCTCACTGCCTGCACTCGTGGCTGCCTTGCTCCTTGCTGTCTCGCTCCAATATGTTGCGCTTCCAGGGACGCTGCTGCCAGCTTCGCTACGCTACCAGCCCCACTCCTATAGGTTTCGCTGCCAGCACCACTGTGATAAGTGTTGCTTCCAGCACCAGATCAATAAGTGTTGCTGCACACACCACTGTGGTATGTCTCGCTACAATACGTCTCGCTCTCGCCGGCCTCGCTTCCGCCATCGCTGTGATAGGTCTGGCTTTCAGCGCCACCACGATACATCTCGCTGCCAACGCCGCTTCTCTGAGTCTCGCTCCAGTACGTTTTGCTCCCGGCGCCACTTCGGTATGTCTCGCTCCCGGCACCGCTATGGTAGGTATCGCTGCCGGCACCGCTGCAGTGGGTATCGCTGCCAGCTCCACTGCGGCAATCTCGCTGCCTGCGCCGCTACGGTACGTGTCGCTGCTGGCACCGCTGCGGTAAACTTGGCTACCATGTTGCTAGGCGCCGCCAACATAGCTGCCACTTGCTGCGCTTCCAATGCGCTTCCAACACTCGTGGAGGACATAGACCTAAATGAGCTCACAGAGCGGGTCGGGAAAGAAGGCGAAAAGAGGGCATCAAAGCCAGGTCCGACTCCCACACCACGAGGGTGAGAAAATGGAGATGTGACAGAAGAGCCACTTCCAACATCAGAACCTAGCCAATCACAATCAGAATCGACACCGAGCACGATTACGAAAACAAGACACACCACTTTCCACACAACTGCCTGAACCGCTTCCGCTTCCATATGTTCGTGTATAGCGCAGATGTCAGCAAGGGTGTGGGCGGTGATCGCATGTTGTAGAGTGGGTTACATGGGTTCCGCGAGCTTAGTAGATGTACAACAAGCTTAACGAAAACCAATGCTTGATTGGCGGGGGGCATTTCGAGGGGTACGAAGTAGCATTTGAGGTGCACAGTGGGATTACCAGAGCAGGGTGGAGGATGAGTAACTTGGAAACAGGGGGCGTCAAGCCACTTACAGAGGGCGCCTTGCAACAACCTTGCGACAGTGGCAGTCATAAGTGGCCAAAACAGTTTGCGTTGGCCATGGTTTTGCAAGAACCAAAAATGCAGACAATGCTCGTTGGACAAGCAACTTTGTCACAAAAGCAAGCTATTTGCCCAGTGTTCTCTGAGGGGCGAGGGGAAGCGGTGGCGGACAGATGAGAGTTGAGTTCTGCACGTGACTCGAACGAACAACCAATTCAATTGATAATTCGTTCAAGTTATTTCGGGTGTAAATTTGTGAAAACGAGGCTTAAGTGAGCCACGCCGAGTTAATTGTTCAATCGATGTACAAGAAATAGGTCGTGTGGAAAACATGCAATAGAAATCTCAGCAAAAGCAGGGGAAAAACTTAACAAAAATTAGTGCATTGGAAAACCGACCCCCTCACTCTTGTGTAACTAGTCCCCACGCACAGTTGAACTCAATGCAGCTGGATACTGTGTCCCGATACCAAAGGTACCGAAGGTTGGCAGGTTTGGCTCATGTTCAACTTCAACATTGAGTTGCTCGTGGGTTGGTGCCAGGGGGATTTCGATCCACGAGACGCCCGGAGCACTAAAATCAAGGAGTTGACGGAGGACCGGGCTATTCAAACCATCTGAATGAGAAATAAGCACATTCCCACCTGCAAGCTATGCGTGTGTAAGTTTCGTGCCCATGGATATTCTGGGTGACAAACATACCGGAATGGAAACTTGTGTGCTTTCTGGAGCGGGTATGAAGGCTGTCACATCATTGGGGGGAATCTGAGCAGCACTTCCAAGCTGTGGATTAGGGGCTACGTCCGAATCAATTTTAACTGCTGAAGTGCTTTGGGACATGTAAGACAGTTGGTGGTTGTGACACACAAAAGGACGTAAACTGACTCAATTAATCAATGATGCGATTCAATGTGTGTGCACGTTTAGGGTAGATTAGGCACCGGAGTTTGTCAGCTAATTAAATTGAACAGAAAACATAAGTATGAGCGTGGGCATGCATTGCCTGGTGAAAACTTGAATGACTAGCTAGGGCAGATAACACAAACAGATAACAATTTAGGGATCCATTGCCAAGTCAACAAAGTCCACTTTGCCAACAACTGTAGTCCGATCAACCACATACCAGTTCTCCCTGTCTCTCACCCGCCCAATGAGGCACAGCACATCCGCAACATCGACAACCTCCAATGGGCCCAACCGATCTCCAGTAAGCTTGTAAGAAATAAGGTTACAATCTTTGTGGCGTTTGAATGATGGGATCGGAGAGATGATAGCGAGGGCAAGGGTTTTTGTAGGCGGCTCCTCATCGTCGCTGGTGTGCTGGTCCTGTTCGATGATTTCTTGAATTTCACCATCATTGAGGACAAGGAAATATTCTACCTGACCATATGCGAACGTGCCATCTGCAATATGTTTGGGCCACCCACAGACCGAACAGTCCCACTCAGAGATGTACTGAAACAATGATACAATAAATTACCTATAGCCCAAGTGAGAATAAAATAAGATAGAATATCTTACCTTGACAAACGTAGCGTTGCGACGTGGGGTTTCTGTGTCCGGCATGAGTGTGTGTCCAGTTATCATGTCAAGTCCATCAGCCTCGGTTGTTTGCTGCATCTTGCCCCAAACTTCAAGCATGCGGCCCTTAACACGGCGCTCAACAGCCTTCGGGTCCACGTCATACATATCTCCAGGGTAAGCACCGAGTTGTCTTGCAAGTGCGACGCTCACGGTAATTACTCGGCGAGGTCGAACGAATATTAAATGAGGGTACTCGCGGTAGCATACGCCTGTTGCCATGGCATGCTTACGGTCGGAGAGGTCAAGCTCTTCGAAAAGGTTGTACATATATTTTATTTGAGTGAGTTGTGCAACTTCAAGCACGCGCCGGTCGAGGCTGATATAAGGGTAGCGGGGGTTGAGATTTGCGCGCCCTAGTGCACCGCAGTACTGCTCCATGGGAAAGGCCCAGTAGCACCATACTGGGCCCATGGCTTCAATATCATCTGCGATGTGCAAGAGGGAGTGTATCGGGACCGTGCACACACGAAGGCGGCCGGGCGTGTGTCTGTAATAAAGCCTGGCGAGTGAAACTTATCAGCCACAAAATATCACAATGTAAGTTTGTACATACGCTTCAAAATCGGTTACCCAACTTGCAAATCCCTCACGAATCTTGACAATTTGCTGTCAGGGAAGTTCAAGTGCCATGCACCTGTTGATCAGCTGTACCAGCTTGAGGAAATGATCATAATATTTGCATGACTCAAACCGGTCATGAAGAAGAGCTGGGGCAAGCAATGTTGTGAAGAGCATTGTGCACTCCGCAGTCCGCTGCCAGTAGTCTTGAGCAAGGTTAGGAACACGGCAACCAAACGCAGCTGGTATTGTATCACCACTCTGTGCACATGCCGCGCCAATGTCTCGCCAAGCATCCTTGTCAAGGATGTAGTCTTCGTCCCCAGTGCCAAAGGATGCAAACTTGCGGCTATGTGTCCATAGGTCGATAAGTAAAGGAATAACATTTTCGAAAATCACATGCATGAAATCGTGAGGAAAAGAGTTTGGGAAGTCGAGGGAGGTTAATTGCGACAAAGGTGAGAGTGCGTTGATCCCGAAGTGCCTTGACCGTCGGTTCTCCTCGGCATCTTCATGTGCGCCCTCAACTAGTTGTGCTTGCACAATGAATTCCTCATGTGTGCGTCGAGGGAGGTCGAGAGGGTCGAAATACCGAGGTTGGTGACGACTGGTAGCGAAAGGACAGGATAGGGGGATATAGTTGGTTTTGTTGTCCTCATCGGGGACTGGGTAGGGGTTCCAGACTCCACCAATTCGACAAGCGCAGCAAGGATGCTTGCCGCAATGACCCTTTGTGTACATGAGTTTCGCAACCGCTGGCATGTCCCCAAAACATGCGATAAGATATGCATGGAGGGCAAAGGGGCGGCCACAGTGAGAGTCGAATGCAGGGACCCCTCTTGCGAGGTCCTCGAGTTCAGTGATGAATGGGTCTAAGAATGAGCATACATCCTTCGGTGAACGGGGACCAGGTATCACCCCAAGGCACAGCATATTCTCGAGTCGGAACCGTATATGTGGCCGGAGATTGTAGTTAAACGCAAGGAGCGGCCAGCAAGATTGTTTTTGAGACTTGAAGGGGCCAAAACCATCGCACGAGAGCCCAAGCGCAATATCTGTTGGGAGGGAGAAGAACTTATGCCGAAGCGTCTTGCCATTGGCAACGACGTATGAGGAGCGAAGCTTTTGGTAATGTTGACCATCAAATATATCGCGAATGAGGTGGGTGCTGGGTTCGAATGCGCTGCAGTATGCAAGCTGTTTGACAGTTCGAGGGTGACAGTACATGTTCCTCAACCGAGGGATGATGGGCACATATTGAAAATACTTGCGGGGGGTTTGTCGGCCATTTGGGTCATTGCATGGACGGTAGCGATTTTCCTCGCAGTATAAACAGTAGTTGAGCGAATCAAAGGGGCCAGTGAAGGCCATACAGGAGTTGACACAGCAGTCGATGCAGATCCCCTTGATGCCTGACAATCGTGCCATCCGTGTGCAAAGCGCATGGTGCTTAGGCAGGCCACCAAGCTCCTCGGGGAATGCTCAAGGGAGTTTATCATAGGTGCGGGCGCTCATGTCAGTGTCGACCTTGTAATTAAAGCCACGCACAGCCTTCATGTCGTCATTGGTGAGCGTTCGGCCTGTCAGATAAGGGGAATTGGTGGTAGAATAGGGGGGTTGCACATGTCACCACGATGCGAAATGAGTCCAGTATTATTGAGAGTAAAGGAACATGGAAATTTGTCATGTAAGCCCAGAAATGTGTGCGGTACAAGGTGAGATAACTAACCACCTGTCCGTGAAATTTCGGCCTCAAGCTCCCGGCTGATTATATCAGAGGCAGCCAAACCTTCCAACCATGGGGCATGGCTTGCAAGTGACGGTTCCTCGGGTCGCCCATCGTCGGAATCCGAATCGAGTGGGACATTCCCATCCCACTCGTCCTCAAAGACCCCACCAAGCTCGTCATTGTCAGGATGCCCTGGAGGTTCCTGCAGCCGTGCTCCCGATGGCCCAGCACCTGGTGTATCTGAAGCAAAGTCCGGGTGTCAAAATCGAGCATCTTCAGCTGCGGGAGGTATGAATGCGCTCGAGTCCGAATCGATTCCACCCAGATCCGAATTTTGTCATTTCCGCTTGTGCCCTGACCGCAGTCTGGGGTTAGAACATTGTGAGCTAGTGGGTGAAGGCCGAGGGGATGGAGGGGGGCTATTGCGAAGCCGTAGAGGGACATTTTGCCACTGAGTGGGCGATAGCATGTTATCGAGGGCCTTCCGACGATTGGCCTCTCGCTCGCGCCTTGTACAACCAAGTAAGAGATGGCAGCGTATTGTATGGCGTGACCATAGATTTTGACATCGAGGGCAAACCCTCCTGCGCGAGCGTCCAGGAGGCATAGTGGCGTGTTGGTCGGATCGGTCAAACACAAGTACAAGGTACGACGCAAAATGGTATACCAAGAATCCTCTGCCTCTGTTTCCGTCGTATGCCTCGGATTTGAACAAAACTGAATAGACAAATGATAAAATTAATGTGTCGCACAACAACGATAAGAATGCACCATACGGAATGTATTATTTTTGATGCCTAAACCAACTACAACAATTATGGTTGGCTCAAACAAGACATCCTTGCTCGATCCAATGCTGGGCAACCATAGAATTAGCCCTGGCTGCATTCGAAGTTGCCTAGTGGACCAAAGGTGACTGAAAGGGGGTCTGGATCTGTCGACACAAGAGGATTGGGTGGCGAGTGAAAACGAGTTGAACAGTTGCGAGTTATGGGACTGATCGAGCAAAACCGCATGTATATAGCCAAGGAGACTGGAGTCGCTGGCCAAGGGATACTTTGTACACATCTAAACAAGCAGTAGTGCATGTAATGAGTATCGGACTAGGGAGATTCACTTAGCTTGAGTATTTTATTCCACTTGAGGTACACGAAATGAACAGGTTGGCCCAAAATAGCGTAGCAAGCAGGTTCTACCAACGGGTTGATGAAAACTTCAGAGATAACATATCAATGTTAACATACCTAGGAACCCATACATTTCGTGTGAGACTAGAACCCCAGTTCAAGGACTCAAAATCTGCCAAACTTTGAAGGAGAACACAGCAAACGAAGGATGGAAACATGGGTTAAAGGGGTGTGGTAAACACGAGTAACCATCACGTGACTCAAATGAACTCTTGTTCTCAACCGCTCTTGACTTAACCCTCTCGCACCGATCGCCTAATATAATGGCCAACTCAAACAATATTCTTATAAGTTTGTTGATCGCACACCCAGCTTGCGAGCACCCCGACACTCTCTTAGCAACCATCTATATAATTTCTTCATTTTCACTCCATTCTACCATGCCCGCCGATAAACGTGCTCAAACTGAGACCTCCCGCAAACGCGAGGGCCGTGAGAATGAGGCAGCCATCAAACGTGAGCATGCTGACAGGAAGACTGGTGCTCAAGTGCGTAAGGACGCTTGCAACCAGGCTGCCGAAGATAGTCTCCTGATTGAGCGCGAGGGGGAATCACCTGACCTGACCAAGCTTCGCAGTATATCTTTCTTCTACTGGCCCTAATGTTTAACTTACGTGTTCTGCTTCTGTAGTCTTCACTCTCCGTCTCAAGTCTGACTACGAACGCATGCAGTCCAAACTCGCACGTCGTGACGAGCAGGACTCACTCCGACCTGCCAAGACCATTCCGCCTCCCGACAATAAGGGCGAGATTGATGTGGACCTCATTCGCATGCATCTCGGCCTTGAAGGTGCTGTTCACGATGTTGAGTGGCTCAAAATTAGGGTATGGAATGGTTGAATATTTGTCGACCCTGACACTAACTACATGTCTGTTGCATATCCATCGTATCACATGGATAGGATGGCGTTCGCACTGTTCTTGCTTCTGCCGGATTGGATTGGGGCAAGTGATGGTCGAAGCAGGATTACGATCGCCTCAACACACTCTATCATGCGGTCAGTGGGTTCCTCCCCACTGTACACTTACTTATTTATTTGATGCATCACAGGCCGAAGCCCAGTGCCCCGAGTTGAAGCAGTTCGCGAACCACTGGGTGGTTGAATTTTTGGCCAAGGAATGTTTCAACAACCACTTCAACTATCGCGCCAAGAAGGCCAGCCAGCGACCCGCCCCGACATCGTCCTGCCCGAAGACGAAGGCGATGTGCAACCTTAATGGTGACTCGCGTGCCAACAGCAGCCATGATGACACTTGCAGCGATGATTCGGCGGCGGCTTACACGCATGCAGCGAAGTTGCGCAAGGCAGCTGCGTATCGGGCGGCTGAACGCCATGCTATGAAGGTCAGGGCCACCAATGGTTCAGATGAGGACAATAGCCCCAACAACGATGGTGAGACTGAACCTGAAGATATCCCTGATAGCCTCCGCAAGCGCATCGAACACAAAGAAATTGGAGTTCCTAGTACGTATGTAATCCTATCTGATGTGTGTGCTGAATATATGTTATTAGCGGTGCTGAGGGTTCCTGCAAAGGCTGCTGCAAAGCTCAAGTCTGCCGAGTCCACTGATGAGGCCTTACTGTCCATGCCAGCTCCAAAAGCCAAGGCGCGCCCAATTGTTTACTTGAAGCGTGGGCGAGGTGGGTTGGCCAGTTGTGGAGGGGGTTCCCGTCCCAATTATGGCAACCCACATGGTGAGAATGTGATTCCTGGCTCCCACATTGACAATGAGATTTCCGATTCCAGTGGCCAGACTACAACTAGCGAGGAGATTAGTGGGTTTTAGGGCCCTTTTCCTAGTTGATTTTTCCTTTTCTAGTCGGTGTGCGTATCTTTCTGTGCTGTGCACATGCTGTGCTCTGTTGTGCCTGTTTATTATTGATTTGGTTTTGTTTGCCTTAGCTTGTTAACTCACTCATTTGTAGTTGACTGATTGTGCCTTGGTCTGTGTCGGCTGATGTTCTGTGCCGGATTGACGGCCCTTTTTGATCTATTAGCACCTGTTTCACGCAAGGACACTAAACCTTATAATGTACTAGTACCAATGCCATATTTAGTCAATGGCATCATACCCTTCCAAATCTGTGTGATTAAATGATTTTAAATTGATATAGGTCCAGCCTGATTTAATGTCTCATTTTAGAGTATTTTTGTTTGGACCTCAGGTCACCTGAGTCACATAATAAACATGCAATTTAAAAAAAAACTGAGTCACATGATCATCACATAAAAGCACTGAGTCACATGATTTGGTTTAAGTCACATGATCACATTAATGTGGTGAGTCACATGACTACAAAAATGCGACAAGCCACATAACTAATGTAAGTCACATGACTCAGTTATGTAAACATCAGTCATGATTCTGAGTAAAATTTCACTTGCATTTCACTTCTATAAAGGGTGATTTTCCTTAGAATTCAAGATGAGGTTCATTAAAATGTAAGATGAAGTCAAAAATGAGAATTATGATTTCAACTTGGTTGCACAAAAATTCAAGTCATTTCATGCTGAATTGTCCACAAGAAATATGGTGAATAGAGAGGATTCAATGCTAACATGAAATCAGTTGAGTGGTGCAAAATCAAGGGTGAAATTTAACCATGTTGTTTCAATGGAATCTTGATTGACTCTCAACTGGCTGTGGGGTGATTTTCACTAGAACACTTGGTGGAACTACAGGGTGAATTTCACCCTTTTGAGTCACTCCAGAGTGACCAAGAGGTTGAGTCTTGCTTTTTGCTTGACTCAACCCTCTGTTTACATACATGATAATAGTGCAGCTATACATAATTGTCTGAGTCATTTCAATATCAAATACTGTATCAAATGTGCAGCCTATTTGCAAAACCATATCAAATGCACAGCACTTACAAACACTTGTGAGGTCAGGTGACTTTCTTACCTCCTAGGAGTCCTAGGTCTCCATGGAGTTACTGTCTCCCCCACTTGTTATGGTGTTTAGTCATGTCAGGCCATGACACAATTCATGCTATAATACAATCCACCTATACTAATTTTTCTATATCATTGCTGCATAATATTCATGAAGACAATCAGAATAATTGAAAATCTCACCCTTTCCTGATATAAGTTGTTATAGCATGCTCTTGTTTGTTTGCATAGACATGCCCCAGTGAGTGATCCCTGCATCCAGCTTTAATAAATTTGTATTAGCAAGCTGATTGAAACTTACCTGAGCACAGCTTGATTTTGTTTCCAATGCCTCCACCATTTAAGATGGAGTGTCACAACCCCCTATGAGGGTAGTGATGACTATAACTATAACAATGGAAAGAGATCAACTTGAGCCTTGCACCATGAATTTGTATATAGTTAGTGTCATGGCCTGACACCAACACTCATTCTTCAAGTCATGGATAATGGATTTTGATTGAATATATGTGTTGCCACTTGGTTGCTGGTTAGCCACTCAGTAACTAGTAATGGTCATGTGATCAAGAACATTCTGGAAGGTTGGTTGGATGTTGATGCTCATTATTTGATAAGAATGTCCTGAGGCAAAAGGTGTACTTTCATTGCCTTTTTAAGTAAAAAAAACATGATTGGATATACAAAAATTAGGAACACTATCAAAGTGTCCACAAGAAAACATAAATAAATACAAAAAATGGTATTAAAATATCGATCAAAAAAATAAAAAATCAATCACCAAAATAGAGTCCATATAAGAAAAAGCAGGATATCATGAGAACATCAATCAAGGGTCCCAATTGATGTACTCTTGCATCTCACCCCATTGGGTATCACCTTGAGTCACCCTCTGCTGTGCTGATGTACCAACCAAGGGTATATCTGTTCAATTAAATTTAGTTAAAAAATGCGACATAAAGCAGTTGTGGCTCCACTTACCAGAAAAGGAATACACAGAAAATAGGTCAGCATCATGGGGTGTACAAGAGTCATCAACAGGCTCATATGCCATCATTTCAGGCATTATGGGAGATGCCACTGACATCATAGGTGGTGAGTAAGATGCTGACAAGCGGTGATGTTTGAACTGGTCTCTAGAGGGCTTGTGCCTGGACTGGCCAGGCTCCAACCTCCTATGGTATTTGAATCGATTTTTAACAGTATCAACATTTGCACCAATCTAAAAAAGGTAGTCAGCAAATTTCCAATCAATATGGTTTAGAGCAAGGCATATGAGATGTCAAGGGTCAGTCCAGCATGTTGACATAGGGCCATTCCATCATGAACCAACAAGGTGGCAACACCCACAATAATAATGATATGTGGCAGTGCCATAGTATGTAAGCATGGCTTATATAATGGACCCTGGACCCTGAGTTATGCCAGAGTACTGCTTACCCTAATTGCCAACTGCTTAATTGTCTCCTTGGGTGGTACCATTCGATTATGCTCCATAAAAACAACTTTTAAAATTAGGTAAGTATTATGTCACATATAATATCACAGATATACCTTCAATTTCATCTCGCTGTTGCTGAGTCAGTCGCTCAGGCTTGGTAATCGCCTTGTTGACCAATTTTGTCATGGGTATGTTGGGCTTGAGGGTGCACTGGTAGCCTGGGGAAAGCAGGAAGCTGGAGATGGGGGGGGATTAAGTACCCTAAGATGAACAGCCTTGTCCAAATAGTGTCAAAGTGTGAGTCACTTAGATTTGTTATTCCGCAGCACTACACAGTAAGGGTCCTATATGAAGCTGTCACCAGACCACTGCTTCTTTTTGATCACTCCTATTGTCCTCTTGCTTCTCTTCTAGAATGTTCTGTGGTTGCTATGGAGCAGAAATCTCTCATCAGGGTTCTCAGCAAAATCACACCATGACTCAATTCCTACTAACCAATTGGAGCTAGCCACATCATCATGTGGCTACACAACCACATCCCATTGGCTGAAAAAACATGCCAAGTATCAGACCACCCCATCCCAAGCCACATTGCACCATCACTCCACGCCCGAGTCATCTTGATGACTCCAACAGATGAGAAATTTTCCCGACTGTGGTGGGATCTGTTAATACATGTGCCGTACTATCTGACATAGAAAATGACAACTCGCATACATACATATCCCGAGGCATACACAACGATACGATACGATACGATACGAGAAAGAATACAAAGCAAAAAACATTCAATATAATCGACAGCCTGAATACATACAAAGCGACGATGCAAATTTTTCATGAGCATATCCAAAGCAGGGTATACGCGTCTCGCACACACACGCACCATGACCGACGCTCGCGAGGCAGCTATCCCCAGACCATGTGAATCTCAACGTCGTCCGAGTCGTAACCCTCGTCTCCGACCTCTGGCTCGTCCATCCCCTCGAGCCCCAGTCCGAGCGAAAGATCGACATCCGAGTCGGACGAATCGTCGGCCTTGTGGTCGTCGCGAGCAGTCATATCAGCGTCCTCGTCCTCTTCTTCCTCGTCCGAATCCATGTCCTCGTCGAGGTCGGGTACAGCCTGCCAAGGAGGCCCTTCGACTGCGCCAAAAGCCCAGCTATCGTCCAACGCGCGTCGCATATCCCATCGGGCCATCCACTTCTTCACGCGGCTGGCGACCGTCTTGACTCGGGCGGCATCGGGGTGCGACGGGTCGGTCTGGGGTAAAAATAGTTCGGATGGGAGGTGGTGCAACGGAGCAGGTGACCCCGAGGTATCAAAAGGGGGGTTAAAGTACGGCAAGTACCGCGGAGTCGGATGTGAGTATCCATCTGGCTGCTCAAACTCGACAACGCGGCCAAGGGCAACGCACAAGACGAGGACACCAAAACTGTATGCATCAGCAAGTTGGCCATCCGGAATGGTTGGTTCGGGGGGTGGCGGGGGTAGGGTTTTGCGTTTCGGCAATTTCGGCCGGACGCGCCGAAGGACCGGAATAGGAATGGACTTGGAGTTGGAGTTGGTGCTCGCAGACTCGGCTGGAGAGGTGGGCGAGTCGGGCGAGGACTCTCTGTCTTGTCCTTCGGCCGACAGAGACGAGATGGACGAGAGCGACGACGAGAGCGAGGGCGGGTCACGGTCAGCGTCGAGGCCCAGAGGAAGCGAGCCGGTGGAAGCTGTAGGCGTGCAGGGTGTGATGGGTGTGGTGCATGATGGGGTATGCGAATTCGAAGGAGGGAACCTGGACGCCACGCCGGCTCGCGGGGTCGTCTCGCCACTATGGGTCGGGCGAGTGCGGCTCTTGCTCCTGCTCCGCCGCTCATGGACAATCGCGGCACCGCGCATGGCTCGATCCCATGCCCTAGTGACCTCGGGAGCACAGAACGGCCTGGCACACGGGGCGGGATACTCGTGCTTACCAACAGCGGTGCTCCGTCCAAAGTCGATTAATTTGGCGCGTCCAAAGGCCCGGCCGTGGAGAGCGCGCGAAGGAACAATGAGAACGTTGAGGGTATTGACGTCGCCATGTGTTAGACCCAGCGAGTGGACAAAACAAAGGGCGGACAAGATTTCGTCGCACCAGACAAGCCGTTCCTGCTCCGATACCACTGCACGCGCGGTCCGGAAGGTAGAGACGGCACCTCCCGGGGTGGACCCTTCGAGCATTGCGCTGAGCGCCAGCCTATCTTCGGCGGCCCGGCCGAGGGTGATACGCTCGAACAAGGTGGCACCGTCGATCCACTCGAGGACAATGCCGAGTCCGTCGATCGCGCCGACAAAGCCCACAATGTTGGGATGTGCGCCGGCGGCAGCGACGGTCCGCAGAACGCGCAGCTCGGCGGCAAACTGACGCGCAACGTCGGCGCCATTGGTGACCCGTGTGCCGTCTACATGCAAGGTGGCGATAGCAGGACGCTTGAGGACTGTTTTGTGGATAGTGCTGCTCGAGCCAGGAGCAAGCGTAGCGGGTTCTTCTGTTGGAAAGCTGCCATGTGTGGGCGAGGGGGGCACCGAGTTGGAGTGGGGTTGCGAGCCAGACCACCGTGGCAACTGGGGGGGCGGGGGCAGGGCGGCTAGTCGGGTCTCGAGCGGGGGATTCGGTGCACGGGCAACGGTGGGCAGCGTGAGGACATGCGAGAAGAGCGTCGAGGGGTTTGCATATGGGTCGGCAGTGTGTTTGCGGGCGGGAAAGCGACGGGCTCCAAAGGCAGGTCGTTGGTACATCCCAGAGTCTCGGTGGAGAGGGGCTGAACCACTCTATTTATTGATCACGTCAATGCACGTTCGTCTCTGCTGACTAATCGATGTGGCTCTTCTGCCAAGCGACATCCGCGCCTCAATCTCCAATCGCCCACGTTCGAACCCCGCAGCTGTCACCCCTTTTCTCGATTTAGCCACCCGATGGGTCCCGCATTGTTGGCGCCAAGCCGCTAGACAGTTCGTCGCTGCCCAGCCGTCATCCACCGTCGTCCTCCACGTCATCGGCCCCATACCGCTACGGCATGGCCAAGCTCGGCCCGGCATCGTGTTGAGCAATCACGCTGATCTCCAGCATTTCATCCACGCCACACCCGATCGGCCACCGTCTCAAACGCTGGCGTGGCCTTATCGCAATGCACAATACTCGTGCCTCGCCTTCGACGCCTGCACAACGCCAAATGACGTCTTTAGACATTCCCCACAGATTGCAGGGACCTGAGGGGGCACCTCGGGTGGGGTTGGGGTCATCCAGGAAACGCGGATCCCATGCGGAAATAATGATAGCTCTGCAAGATACGCGTCGCGCTCAACTACTCGCTGGTGAGGTGCCAACGCGCCTTGGGCCAACACACAAAAGCTCACATCTCGGTTATTTTGGTACCATGTCCAAATATAGTCATGTCGTCGCCAGCCTATACCATCAACGTTAATAACCAGTCCATTCAAACGGCGTATCTTATATACATCCTCAGCACCGAGTCCATCACGTCCCTCATTTACTCAAGGCACCCGCAGTCGCTCCGGATCCCCTACCACGTGCGGCTCCCTTACTGATAGTGGGTTGCTCCATAATGGGGTTGTGCGGGCTGTTGGTGCGTCGCAATGTACAAAGGCTCATACTGCCCGTTCCCAACATCTATACAAGTGGTCAGCGATAACCAAAGGAGCGAGCGGATGGACCCAAAATTGAATAAAGGAACACTCACATTGGAATCCCCCAGCTCCGTATCGTTCCTCTGCCTCCATGCGGCGCCAGATCAAGTAGAATGCGTGAATGTGCCCTGGCAGGTATCCAAGTCTATCCTAATATTAGCCCCGCGGCGGGCGTCTAAAACTTTTCTAGCACTTACATCGTCTTGACATAAAGTCAGCTCGGAGCACTCGCTCAAGATGAACAAGGACATACCAAGCAAATGTTGATTAGCAGGTCGCAGCTGCATCCTGTCATGATTGCCACCGAAGCAGGCGGGAAGAGAATCGTCACCTATTCCGCGAATCAATACCCACCTCGCGCCAATCCAAACTTGAATACTCACAAGAATAAGAATAATATCAGAACCTTTGACCATCTTGCTGGCTTAGAGGGCGTGGGTATTGCGAGGTTGTGGTCGTGTTTGAGAGTCGGCCGACTGCGGGCAGGCCACTCACCAGGTGACGTCAAATGGAACATTATGTAATGGTGACTAATGGCGATCTTGTCCTTGCATGGGGTCCTCTACCATATGGCTGCTCAGTTCGAAGCGGCCAAGTCGGGTGGTATACACTGGCTTTATTCTCGGAACTTCCCAAGCTGTCCGATTTTGAACTCATGTCGGCTACGTCTTGGGATGTACCTCAAGTTATGACTCCACTGTATGGCTCCATAGCACGCGCCAAGCTCAGGAGACCTTTGATCCAACAATACTTCTTGCGTATGCGCTTGTGGATGAAGATATCGGTACCTTGTCGACATTTGAGCTCCGTGTAACAGATTAAACCTCAAGGTACGTCAGATTGGGTCGGCCATTTGAATCGAGAGGACTAGACACTCGTCAATATTATCAATAGATCGCTAGCGTAGCCCGTATCTGGTTACCCCCCGGCAACTGCGAGACGGAATGACAAAAGGCGAGAAAGCTAGAAAACCAAGGCCAAAACTACGGGGCAATCCACAGTCGGTGTGGTAAGCTGCTGTTGACCGCGACCTAACGTTCGAGTGTAGATCTTAGGGCCGCCCAAAATACAGTTCTGAGAGTTGACTCCCCAGATAGTCGGCTCTTGCAGAAAGGCTGAACGGCGATCAAGGCGGGATTAAATCGAGCCTTGGACGCGATTGGGGCGACCGAGATTTAGCCAATCGACATTAATCACATCGGCCGCATTCGAGGTCGATTAGAAGTCGTCCACGGCCTGTTGACAGGGGAGTTATCAGCGAGTCAAGCATTACAGACGGGTGTTTATTAATACTTTGTTTTTAGGACGGTGAGTACCGTCGAGCACCCGACGACTCCGGGATCTCTGGTTAGCATTTTCACTCTATAGAATGGAATCGTGACTCTATGTATGTGTTCAATACATAGATATAGCCAAAATTTTTCTAACAATATTTACATACTTAAAATGCCAAAATAGTCGTTTGTGACAATGATGGCAAAAAGCAGTTCTCCTGACGGATCTGGGTGGCGTCAGGAGCGTGAAGAATCGCTGAGATGTGAGTGTAAACGTGCTGCAAATCAACAAGTCGCTTAAAGTAGGTAGCAAAAATGTTACCTGGCATACTTTATACAAACGTCACCTGTAGGCTAAATTGGGAATATGAAATTATCCTCTCAGTAGATGTTTTGATTGCTTATGTAAGTACTGACCAAGCTCAGGGTGTCATTGGCACTGGAACTAAGCGCCAAGCGCTTAAGCGTACTTGTCAACTCTCGGATATCCATATCAGAGGCCTCGCTATGTATCATCTTTCAACACCCGACACGCATATTTCTACCGGCTTTGAACATTTTCATGGACCCCGTTCATCCATTTAGCCTATCATATAATAAGGCTCCATGTCTTGTGAAAGGTCGGGCAAGAAGGATGATCCACGCATCAGAAGTCGCAATATTGGCACCAATATAGGATCCCTGCTGAGTCCAGTTCTAGAAACCCGACGAAGGAGCAGATGGTCCAATTTTCGCACGACGCTTTACGGGACCTCTAGTTGCAATATTCGATCGAGCCAGCAGACGCATTTTGATCAATACGACGAAGCACTTGGCATTCCACTCTGGAACAAATTACATTCCGCTTACGTCGGTGGACTGGACGAGAAACGTTGAGCGAACATTTCAACCAATGAATCCGACCGGGGCGTGTCAACCAACTGACACTGTACCACCATACTAGACGAAACATGCAACCAAAACCTCTCCTACTCGCTTGAGTCCCTAATCCAAATGTCCGCTTACCTAATATTTCTCACAAGTCACGCGCTTCTTGCATATTCCATCGAGAAACGACTTGTACCCATGCGCCGACCGACACAAGGTGTTCGCTCCCGTTAATTTGTTTTCTCAGGGAGGAGCTGTCGGCTGGAACGTTCTTCGACCGGGTTTAGGTTTAGGGATGGGGTTGTTGTGTGCTATATATCGTGCCGTGTGGGAGTTGACTCTTCTCTCATCCCGTTGGGACTTTTTTGCAATGCGCCTTACTCGACTGTCGGCTCTTTTGTCGCTCGCGCTGAGCAGCACGGTCATTGCTCAGAATCCCCCAACATGGCTCGTCTCCCCCTTTGCAGACGCATTCCAAATTTCCGAGTACCCGATCGCCAAGGCTGGGGTGCTGGCGAACATTGGAGACAAGGGCTCAAAATCGCAAGGAGCGCACAAGGGTGTGGTGATCGCGTCGCCGTCTACAACTGACCCAGACTATGTCTATACGTATGTGCTTTGTTTGCCAATCTTGAGCTTTAAATATTAACCCAGCTTGTATAGGTGGACTCGCGATAGTGCGTTGGTGTACAAAGTTTTGGTGGATATGTATACCTCTGGGCGGGATAATTCGTTGTTGCAAGGAATCTATGACTGGATCTCGTCGCAAGCCAAGCTGCAACAGGTGACGAACCCGTCTGGGACAGTTGAGGCTGGTGGACTGGGCGAGCCCAAGTTTATGGTCAACGAGACGCAGTTTACTGGTACGTGCGGCCGGCCTCGATCTGGACCTGCACTGACTCGAAGCAGGCTCGTGGGGACGACCACAGAGAGATGGACCGGCTTTGCGAGCGGTGACGGTGATGACATTTGCAAATGACCAACTTCAAAAAGGCAAGAAATCGTACGTAGAGTCGATCTGGCCGACTATCAAGCTCGACCTTGACTATGTGGCCCAGTTTTGGAACGCGGTGGGTGCTTTTTCGCGCTGTTTGATAGGTTGTATTGAGACGATTGCGTAGTCTGGGTATGATTTGTGGGAGGAAGTGTATGGGTCGTCATTCTTTACGCTCGCTGCTTCGCACCGATCCTTGAGGCAAGGTGCTGCGCTCGCTACGAAGCTCGGATATAAAAGTCTTGCACAGACGTATACTACCCAAGCTGTAAACGTGTTATGTTTCCTCCAGGTGAGTCTAGAGCGCGCCCTCGATTTGGTACTCACCTCTATCCAGTCCTTCTGGTCTCCTGAAAAATCGGCCATTATCTCCAACATTAACGGCGCAGAATGGCGCACTGGACTCGACGTCAACTCGATCTTGACTTCGGTGCACCAATTCGACGCCGAAGCTGGATGCGACGCAGACACGTTTCAACCTTGTTCAGATCGGGCGCTGAGGAACCATAAAACCGTTGTTGACTCGTTCCGAAGCATTTATGCGATCAATGCAAACATCTCGTCGGGCGGGGCTGTTGCGATCGGGCGGTACGCCGAGGATGTCTATTATAATGGAAACGTAGGCGTGCTCTCTGCATGCCGTTGGGAAATGGCTAACGCGTTTTCAGCCGTGGTACCTGGCCACATTTGCCGCGGCAGAGCAGCTCTACTATGCGACGTACCAGTGGGTCAAGCTCGGAAAGATCCCCGTTACATCGCTCTCCCTGCCGTTCTTCCAACAATTGTACCCAAGCGCCAAGGTTGGAACCTACAGCACGGTTTCCAAAGACGGACTAGCCATCCTTCTCGCTGTGCGGAAATACGCAGACGGATTCGTGGTTATCAACAAGCAATACGTCGGACCAAACGGTGGACTCGCAGAGCAATTTGACCGGGCGACTGGTGCACCCACATCGGCGGTAGACCTAACATGGTCGTATGCAAGCGCACTCACCGCGTTTGATGCGCGTAGCTGGCGGTTCCCTGGGAGCTGGGGCGCCAAAGGGCTCAAAGCACCAACCGGGACGTGCGTCGCACAGCCGATTCCTCAGTTGCCGGTGACGTTCAACCTCGTTTCCAACTTTACCAACTCGTATGTTGTCGGAACGCTGGAAGCACTGGGCGTGTGGGATCCGGCCAAGGCGGTTCAGATGACGGGGGAGAGCCCGAACTGGAGTGTGACGCTCCAGTTGCCGATTGCGTCGACGTTTGAGTTCAAGTTTATCCGGAAGAACGAGGATGGGAGTATTTGGTGGGAGTCGGACCCAAATTTGAGGTATAGCACGCCCAATAATGGGACGCTGGTGATTAGCGAGGTTTGGCGATGAGGATGTATGTAGTGTGGACATTAATGGCGCGTATGCATTTATTGGATTATACGAGGCACCGAGCCGAGACATTTCGTTGCTGGCTCCCAAGGAACGGCATGTATATGTTCTAGTAATGGGGAACAGGGAAGTGAGCAGCCACAATTTTCAGACGACAAAGGAGTACAGAGCTTTACATAGATTAGCATACATCGAACCCAACGACCAAGGCCATGGAGCACAAAGTGCCCGCACTTTGCAACGAGGTTCAACGGCGCGGGTTTAAAGAGGCTCAGACACGCTCCCAACGAGCAATCTCGAACCGCAGCAACCTGTAATTGCACCTCTGCGCGGCTGGTCAATAACGTCCGAAATGATTGCACAAACATATACGTATATTATGGATACTGGCTGTGTGAAATAAACATTACGCCTTGTATGCTCCAATGTCGAGATTCGGGCTGGCCTCGTGATACTCGAGTTCTCAGGCGTGCTTTTATTAAACTAAATCCATATCTACCATGCACAATATACACGAAAACTCTCTCCGAGCCCAATTGCAAGCCACGCAGCGTCGGGCTTTGCACGCGGTTTACGCTTGCTGCATATATCCTGGTAAAACTCTGCGCGTTATCGCGTGTGCCTAATTTTTGGCTGATGTGCTCGTCCAGCCGCGGCGATCCCACTTTGAAATGTATATTTAAATAGTTATGCCAGTCCAAGTTTCGAATGCCCTTGTCAACGAATTCCGTGGCCGCCCAGGGGAAACGGCTGAAGAACGACAATAAACAGTGGCTGCAGTGCCTTGGGCACTCGAGGAGAATACTCTCCAACTTACTTAATCTTCGCCAAATCACGCCCACAATACCGTAATTACCTGCGCGCCCATATCCAGGCTGACAGTCCAGACGCACATCGCATAAAAGATGAGCGACACCACTTGATCCGACGTTCTCAACCCGAGAACATCCATTCTTTAATGCGGTTTTCTCTATTAGCGTTATTGGCCGGCTCGGCCGTTGCCCAACTCGATATCAACATGGCTGCGAATTGGGCACAACGTTCTCCAGTCGACTCGTTCCAGGTTTCCGAATACCCAATCGCCAAACAGGGTATACTCGATAATATCGGCGGGGGGTCCAAGTCGCGCGGTGCGAACAAGGGCGTGGTGATCGCTGCCCCGTCCGACGAGCCAGACTATGTGTACACGTACGCCACACATTACACCATTTCGATGATTGATTGATTGATTATTTTTTGGCAGGTGGACCCGCGATAGTGCGTTGACGTTCAAGGTGTTGGTCGATCTGTACGTCACGGGTCGGGACGACTCGTTGGGCCAGGGAATCCAAGACTGGATCGCGTCGCAGCAAAAGCTGCAACAAGTCGAGAATCCGAGTGGGACGGTGGACACTGGCGGACTGGGCGAGCCCAAGTTTCACATCAACGAGACTGCGTTTACGGGTGGGTCTTTTGGTGACTGGGTGGTTTTGTGTGTTGAGTTTTTTTTTTTTTTGGAGGCGCGTGGGGACGGCCGCAGCCTGATGGGCCGCCGTTGCGCGCGGTGACGATGATCACGTTTGCGAACCACCAACTCAAAACGGGCAACAGAGCATACGTCGAGTCCATCTGGCCGTCTATCAAGCTCGACCTCGACTATACCACCAGGCTATGGAACACGGTGAGTTCAACGTTTGTTGTTAGTATTGAGTTGATGGGCGCAGACGGGGTATGATTTGTGGGAAGAAGTGCTTGGGTCGTCGTTTTTTTCGTTGGCTGCTGGGCATCGGGCGTTGAGACAGGGCGCGGCGTTTGCCAAGACGCTGGGTCAGCATGATCTCGCCAAAACGTACACCACCCAAGCCACCAACATTCTTTGCTTTCTCCAAGTGAGTCGTCCACACATCCAAGACGCATCTGAGTTTTGTAGTCTTTTTGGTCTCCTGAGAAGTCGGCGATTATATCTAATATTAATGGCGGGGAGTCGCGGTCTGGGCTGGATGGAAACTCGATTTTGACTTCGGTGCACCAGTTTGATCCAGAGGCCGGCTGCGAGGCGGATACGTTTCAGCCTTGTTCGGACCGTGCGCTGAGGAACCACAAGGCGGTGGTGGATTCGTTCCGAGGCGTGTATGCGATCAATGGGAATGTTTCTGGGGGGGCCGTTGCGATTGGGCGGTACGCCGAGGACGTGTTCCAGGGGGGAAATGTGAGTCGGGTGGGTCGATGAACCGGTTGCTGATGGGCGCAGCCGTGGTACTTGGCGACGTTTGCGGCAGCAGAGCAGCTGTATTATGCGACGTACCAGTGGGTCCGACACGGCAAGATCCCGATCACATCCACCTCGCTGCCGTTTTTCCAACAAGTGTACCCGAGTGCGCGGGTGGGGACGCACAGTGTGTGGTCGAGTCAAGGGATAGGGATTCTGGGTGCGGTGCGCAAGTACGCCGACGGGTTTGTCGAGGTGAATCAGAAATACGTCGGTGCGGGGGGTGCGCTGTCGGAGCAGTTTGACCGTGCGACGGGGGCACCCAAGTCTGCGCCTGATTTGACGTGGTCGTATGCGAGCGCACTGACCGCGTTTGATGCGCGGATGTGGCGTGTGCCGGGGAGCTGGGGCGCTAAAGGACTGAAAGCGCCAGGCGGGCAGTGTGTGGGACAGCCGATTCCGCGTGTGGCGACGACGTTCAATGTGGTGTCTGATTCGCCGAATGTGTACTTGGTGGGCCAGTTGACGGAGCTGGGGGTGTGGGAGCCGGCCAAGGCGATTCTGATGAACGGGACACGGCCGAACTGGAGTGTGACGGTTGATTTGCCGGCGTCGAGGGTGTTTGAGTACAAGTACCTGCGGAAGAACGAGGTGGTGACGTGGGAGCCAGATCCGAATCGGCGGGCGAGCACGGGGGCGAGTGGGACGGTGGTGCTGAACGATACGTGGAAGGGCGAGTCGTACAACAAGGTGCCGGTGACGTTTAACCTCGTGTCGCACTTTGCGAATGCATATGTGGTGGGCGGGGACCCGGCACTCGGCGACTGGGACCCGGCCAAGGCAGTAATGATGAACGGCTCAAACCCCAACTGGACGGCGACAGTCGAGATCCCCGCGTCCAAGGCGTTCGAGTTCAAGTTTATCCGGAGGGACGCAGATGGGAGTGTGTGGTGGCAGCCAGACCCGAATGGGAATGCGACGGCGCCGGCGACGATCGACGCGGTGTGGCCGGGGGATGCCAAGGTGCCCGTGACGTTCAACCTGGTGGCGAATGCGTCGAGTGCGTATGTCGTCGGGCAGCCCCACGAGCTGGGAGAGTGGAATCCGGCCAAGGCAGTAATGATGAACGGCTCAAGCCCCAACTGGACGGCAACGATAGAGTTACCTGCCTCGACCTTCGAGTTCAAGTTTCTGCGGCGGAATGGCGGGGAGATCGAGTGGGAGGCGGACCCGAACCGCAGGGGCAGCACGGAGAATGGGACGATCAGCGGAGAGTGGTGATGTAAGCTAGTCGATATTTGACCACAACATCGATGGCCAGTTGATATGATGCGCCCCAGTCAGAGTGCGCCCGTGGCTGCGAGACGGCCCCTCCCGACTGCGACAACGCCCTTTGGCACGACCCACTCCCCCTCGTCCCCGCCCCCCGACTCCCATCCCCGCCCAGAGCCCGCCCCCCGCCAGCCAGGCCGCTTCGGCGTCGCCGTCGGTGTCCCGCCCGAGGAGCGCGCCGCACGCCGCCTGGCTGCCCACCGCCCGCTGTCCACCGCCCACGACATCGAGGACGACTGGTCCGCCGACGGCAGATGGGTCTTTGGCGCCGTCGCCCGCGGATCGCGCCCCAATGTGCGTCGGGGCATGCGCGGTCGCGGCATGCGGCGGGGACGCGGCCAGTTCCGCAGCTCGCCCGCGGACCAGGAGCCGATGTTGCCCTATGTGCAGCCGTACTACTATCCGATGTGGTATCCGCCGTACCCCCCGCCCATGGCTGCCCCGCCGCCCGTGCCTCTAACAGTGTTGCCGTACATGCTCGACCCCCTGCGCTACTATGTGCTCGGCCAGATCGAGTACTACTTTAGCGTCCAGAACATGTGCCAGGACCTCTATCTCCGCCAGCAGGTGCGTCTCTTGGATTGCCTCTTCGCCGCTGACCCGTGCAGATGGACACCCACGGCTGGATCCCCATCGCCACCGTCTGCTCCTTCAACCGTCTGCGCACCCTCACACACGACCCCCTCCTCGTCCGAGACGTCATGCTCCTCAGCTCCCTCGTCGAGGTCTCCCCCGACGGCGAAAAGGCCCGCATGGCCAACGGCGTCTGGACCACCTTTGTCCTCCCCGATGCCCCACAAGAAAAGAGCGCCCTCGGCCTCGTAGGCGTCCACCCCAGCTAGCTATGTGAGTCCCACGCTCTCTCCCGGCTCGGCTGACCCGCCCCAGATTCACCTAATCAATTCTATTCTCTTTGCGTACTCAGGGTGGAGGGCCCATCATATACATTCAATTCCTCGACGCGTGTCATGTGATCCTCAGTTCTTGTAGCAATAATATTCATCCAATTTATTCGCGACAAGCCTCTCGATCCACTAAACGACTTGTTTGCTCGGGTTTAATTCTGCCAACGATTCTTCGAGCCGCCCGAGGGAGATCGACGCCGATCTCAGGGTAAAGCCTATCCCCGGGTCATCTGTCGGTCGCTCCAAAAGCCTGCGCAGGGGCGAAATGAGTGCATCTTGGATCGCTTGAACGCTCTCCGCCTCACGGATCCCAGTCTAGAGGATCAGCACTTGGTGTTGCCGGGGACTAACTTACAACGTTGGCCTCGTCTCTCCCGAGTACAACCTGATAAAATCCGAGCGCCTCTACAACCCGATTCATTTCTTGGACATCGGGGGCCTCTTTCAGAGCCAAACTCGAGAATATCGGGTTGAATTCTTCCAGTAGCAGCCTGCTTCTGAACGGGTCGTCTACTCTTCTAGGCATCCCTTGGCTAAACGCGCGAACAACCAGCCTCCTAAGCAGCCCAATCGCCGACGCGCGCATATTCCGAAACGGGCACTCTTTGCTCGCCAGATCGCGCACGAGCTTGAACGCTACTGTCGGTTGCACCTTGAAAATCATCCGTGTGAGAATATCGAATAATCTCGCGCGGTGCTTTGGGTCTGGGTCTGTCGAGGCGGCTGCAGATACCGTCTGGATGCTTGTTAGGAAGCTGGCTAGAAAGTGCTAGTGGGACTTGCCGGAACAACGTCCATCGCAAGGTCCTCTTCTAGAACCTCCTCGTCGTACAACCCGCCTAGTAGGCAATCGTCTAGGCCACCGATGGCCGTCTGTCTCCATCGAGCTTGTTGCAAACACAGCGATAGTCCGTCGAGGTGGGATTTGAGAGCGCTTCGAGTTCCTTTGGGGCGTACGGGGCCTCGCTGGGATAGATAAAACAGGACGAATGCGCCTATTGTTTGTGGTTCAGTCCTGGCGGTTAACCCCTTGTTGGTATTGCTGTTTGCAAAAGACAAGCTGGCGGCCTATTCTTATCAAGAAACATTCGTCGCAATGAATTGAACACGTACCCTCAGGTGGTACAAAAACTCGTCGTGCTCTTTGATGATATGCTCGTCGGATAGCTACGAAATCGTCAATTGAGAGTCACGCGCTCGTTGGGGTACTTGCGCATTCTGCTACTGCCACGCATACGAGTTGATCCAACGCCGTCTGTCCAACGTGAGTCCAGAACAAAGCCTGCATAGCATACATACTTTGCAATGCGTGATGGCCTCCTTGTCGGCACCCACCGCGTCGAACCATCTCAACAGCGTATATCCAAACTGTATGCAGCTTTCTACTACTTGCTTAGACGTGGTGGGGTCTACGAATGGTCCGAGTTTGTCGAGTGATTGTTGGAGGTGTTGGATGATGGGCGTTGCCATGTCCGGCGCCGAGCGTTTTCGAGGAACCAGCCGCGGAAAAGCTAACAGATAAATCGACGACTAGGCAGATTAAATAATGCAAGTACCAGAACTATACATATCCACAAGCCGGATCCATTTCCAGACGGTGTGGCTGGCTGTTTGGTGGGAAATGGTCTCGAGGGATTCTTGTGCGGCGAGGAGAACTTGTTTTGGGTTTCCGTGTTGTGAGATGAGTTTTAGAGTCTGTTGGACGTCGTTTGGGTGCTGCTCGATCGCGTCGTCGGCGAGCAAGATGATGGGAACAAGGTCCAACGGGGTCGACTCGAGTACGTTCTACGCAAGAGGGAAGCGGGTTGTCAGAATGAGACGGGTCGAGACGAACGTTGATCGTTTCTGGAGCGAGTTGGTTGAGCCGTTGGGTGAATGCGGGTAGTGTGTGGTCGGCGAGGCTTTGTTCGAGAGCTTCGCGCAGTGCGAGTTCCTGGATGTTTTAATACGTTATCGTCGTGTAACGAGCCGTCTCACCGGGGTTTCTGTATTCTCCAGTCTAGCCACCCAATCATCGCTCGATGCCATAATGGTCCCTGCTAATATCTCCATAATATAAGAATGCATAACGATCGGCAGAAATTACATACCAAGATGGTGGTGAGCCGCAAGTCCTGAATTGGAATTGGATCAATCAACTCTGTCTGAACCACCACGATCGCAGCCACAACCTCGCACACACTTCAATCTCTAGGTTCGATTACGTGCTGCACCAATATCTAGGTTGCTGGTATTAATCTTGTGGCCGCGGGCGGTCATTTTAGCCCGACGTCTCGGACCCCTCTGGAGTATTCTCCAAACCAATACACATTCACCATGTTTACCCGCTTTACTCGAACATATATTATCGTTCTTGTCGGTCTGATACTGATCGTATCGCTAGTCACCATGAACACCCATCACCCACTAAGAAGCTACGTGGACCCCCTAACTGGAAGGATATTCGGCGAAGGCGGCGTCGAACCATCTAATCCTGACTTAAAAGTCTCTGGTGTAAAAGGCGGAGTTATCATGCCCAAGCTCGGAAACGCAACAGCCAAGTAAGTCGTCGTGTGAGATGGAGAAAGAGTCTAACGGCTTGGGATGGTAGAGCCGAGCTGGGTCGAGCTACATGGAAACTAATGTACGTACTAAATCAAATCGGCCAATTACCCCAAGTCTGCTTTCTGACATGACAACCCTAAAGGCACACCATGACACTACGATTTCCCGACGTGGGTGACTTGTCACCGTTGTTGCTATTTTTAAAACGCGCTTAGAAACCGACGGAAGATGAACGCAAGGCCCTCGAGTCGTTTTTCTACTTGACGTCGCGGCTTTATCCCTGTGGAGAGTGCGCGGCCGAGTTCCAGGCGTTGTTGAAAAAGTACCCACCGCAGGTGATTTTTTTTCGAGTTTTGTTGGTCGGGATCGTTGTTGATTGGTGTCGTAGACGTCATCCCGGATGGTCGCGGCGTTGTGGCGAGTTGAAACCGTCTAGACTCGTATTGTTGTAGCTGATAAAACTTAGGCTCTGTCACGTTCACAATTTGGTGAATGCCAGATTGAAAAAGCCAGAGTTTGATTGTACCAAGTTGGACGAAACGTATGACTGTGGGTGTGGTCCGGCAGGCGCCAACTCGACAAGTTCTCACCCCGAGTCGGGTGGTAAGTGGTTCATTGATTCCGGTTTACTTATTTCTTACATGTGCCATTGTCTTTACAGCGGACAAGGACGAGTTGACGGGGGCAAAACTTATTAAAGGTGGGATTGGACCTTGAATGTGGATAAGTATATCTCGTAATATTATCATTATCTCTCCACCCCAAGTAAGGCGACAATGAGTAATTTTCGTCCCTAGACATGTTAACAAAATGTGGACATTATTACCAAGATCCCCAACGCTTGTTCCGAGGTGGCTCGGCCTCGGGGACAAGATGGGCTGAGCAGCCCAAGATGCTCGTGATAAACAGAGATTCCTTTCTCCTCACCTGATTGGATACTGGGTGGTATATGCGCTAGTGTGGCGAATTCGTTGAACAGCTCGCAGTTTTGTTGGGGATGCTGGGGGACATATAACGTGGGCTGCGTGGCAGGTAAATCGATACCTCCCCACT
This sequence comes from Ceratobasidium theobromae, assembly GCA_037974915.1. Classification (NCBI taxonomy): domain Eukaryota; kingdom Fungi; phylum Basidiomycota; class Agaricomycetes; order Cantharellales; family Ceratobasidiaceae; genus Ceratobasidium; species Ceratobasidium theobromae. The sequence goes on from JBBBZN010000028.1 coordinate 167,942, forward strand.
CATGTCTATAGCCGGGATACATCGGCGTGCCGTTGCGCCTCGTATAAACCAAGATGTAGCACCATCCGATATAGATATCCCAGATAACTATATTTAACACACCTTGTCGACGACAAGGCTCCTTCCCCCAGTGACAATTCACAACTGGTAAGACTCAACTAAATGTTCGCTTTGCAATGTCGCTGAGCTGTTCCTTTTTAGGTGGCGTGGATTAAACCATCTCAACTGTTTCTTTATCGCCGTTACCCCTGTCATTGCCCTCTATGGTGCTTTTACGACCACTCTTCAATTCAAAACTGCCCTCTTTGCTTTATTTTGGTATTTTGTGACTGGGATTGGTATTACCGCAGGGTACCACAGGCTCTGGGCTCATCGCTCGTACAACGCTTCCAGGCCTCTTGAATACTTCCTAGCTATGGCTGGCGCTGGTGCCGTCCAAGGCTCCATAAAGTGGTGGTCCCGCGGACATCGTGCGCACCACCGCTATACCGATACTGAACTCGACCCATACAACGCCCATTGGGGTTTCTTCTGGAGTCATGTTGGTGAGTTACCCTCTCGAAGTCGTTTGAGCAGAGGATAAATCCACTACCCCGCATTAGGCTGGATGATCTTCAAACCCCGTCGCAAGCCTGGTGTCGCCGACGTTTCCGACTTGGCCAACAACAACATTGTGCGGTGGCAGCACCGCTGGTATTTGTGGTTGGCCCTTTTCATGACTGTGGCCATTCCTACTGCCGTTCCTGGGCTGTTCTGGGGTGATTGGTGTGGTGGATACTTTTATGCTGGTATCGCGCGTCTTTGCTTTGTTCACCACGTAAGTCTTCCTGCTAATATATTGAATTGATTGAAACAATGCATGCACATCAGTCCACGTTTTGTGTCAATTCGCTTGCACATTGGTTGGGAGAAAAGTCTTTTGACGACAAGCACACGCCTCGCGACCATCTCGTCACTGCGCTCGTCACACTCGGCGAAGGTTATCATAATTTTCACCACCAATTCCCAATGGATTACCGCAACGCTATCAAGTGGTACCAATACGATCCCACCAAGTGGTTCATTATTGTCATGTCTTGGGCTGGGTTGGCGACCCATTTGAAGCACTTTCCAGACAATGAAGTTCAAAAAGGTCGGATGACGATGCAGCTCAAGGAAATCAAGGCTCTCTCGGATAATATCGCCTGGCCAAAGAGCTCGAACGATTTGCCGATTATCAGCTGGGAAGAATGTAAGTGCGATTCTTACATTCTGTGTTCGGTTCCATAACCTAGTTGGTGCTAGTCCAATATCTTGCCAAGAAGCGCAATCTTGTGCTCGTATCTGGATTCATTCATGATGTTACCTCATTTATGGATCATCACCCTGGTGGGCGACATCTCATGTCAAAGAATATCGGGAATGATGCTACCACGGCCTTTTGGGGTGGAATATACGATCACTCCAATGCAGCTCATAACGTAAGCCTTCCTCATAGGTATCTCTTCTAGGTCTCTCATCGCGGGTTCTTTTTCAGTTGCTTGCTATGATGCGTGTAGGCGTCCTTCGTGGAGGTCTCGAGATTGAATCTGAAAAAGCAGTCCCCCCGTCACAAAAGCTCCGAGTTGTCTCGCACGCGGAGGTGATTGCGTTGACGTCTCCTGGTGGTATATACGGTAATGGCCGAGTCGATCAGGCGGCTATTCGACCTGATTCGCCACTTACATCCGAGCTTGGTAGCGATAATGGTCTCGTATTTGGTGTTTCGAGCGCTGATGAGGATGAGCCACCGAAAACGCCCGTGTTGAAAGTGGGCTTGATTCCCGAAATTCCAGTAACAAAGTAAAACTATGGATACTCCCGCATACATACATAAAATAGCTGGTATTACGCTTGGGCGTAATTGATATACACCGCTGAATAAAATTCTGTGTTAGTTAATTTCACTTTATATACAGCATGACCCAGACGCTGAGCCACCAAAATGAAGAATGGACAAGGCGAGGGTGGGGTTTTGAGCCCATCTTATCCAATGTAGTCTGGTCGGTGATTATTATATTATCCTCTTGTACATAATAAAGGAAAAAACTACAAGATACGTTGATTATCATAGTATCAAATCGATATATGCGTTTCTTCTATTATTGCTTGGATATTGACGGTAGCCTTACAAAACGACATAATTAATAGATCACTCCGGCGCTTCGCATATGCTACAAACACAGCCAAACACGCCTCTCCAGGATTTTGCCTGATCATTAGCCGCTCTTCTGACCTGCACTTATGGTCCCTCGACACTGCACGGCAAGCGCTCGGATACTGGCCAATATTGTCATCCAGGCGCATGGTGCTGTCTTGTGTCCCAATTACAATTTTTCAACCAAAGGTGCTCCGTGCGATTTAATTCCAAAGGCTCCAAGTCTAACTTTTGCTTTATCTGTTGTCGCAAACCTGCAGACTTGTCCAGGCGGAAACTGAGCTCCGTTGCAGTCAGCCGGTCGCTCATACGACACCCTACTCAAACGCGATCGGGGTATTACCAAGCCAGAGCCCCGGATTGGACATCTAGACCGCCAATTCTTCCCTGTTCAGATTCGGACGTCGTGGATTACTTTCGCAAGCTCTTCCCCCCGCTCGAGTTTCCAGAGGATGTTGCTATTCGTATGATCACGCATAGCAGCTGGAGAGACGGGATCAATCATAACAATAGACAGTCGTTCATTGGTGAGCAGCGTCCTTGTCCTGAGCTGTGTTTATCCTTTGGAGAGCCTTATCGAGTCTGACTTGTTAGGCCGACGCGTATTACATGCATATCTTATGACCTTTCTCCATGCCTACACTCCCTTGACACCTACCCCTCCTTTTACCCAACCGCCGTCTGAACCAAAGCCTGACCTTAAAATTTCCGAGCTGCCTCCCCCTAGTGACGCCCTTGAACAAGATTTCAACGAAATTATCGAAAAGGTCGTGGATACTCGCACATTAGGCGAGCATGTAGGCGGTGCCTGGCAAATTGAACGTGTAATGCGCTGGGTTCCGAATGTTGATCAGCATTCAGATGTAGCTTCGATCACAGCAGAGGAGGCGGCGGTTTCCGGGCTATTTAAGATTCGGGGAACAACAGTACAGGGCGTTGTTGGCGGAGTATTTCATCAGTTCGTGGGTACCCTGTATGCACTTGATCATATATTTCGCATTGATTCTTTATATAGGGAGGTGTTGCAGCGCACCGACTGTTCCATACCCGAGTACTCCCCTACGTCGCTTTCATCCTCCCCAAGGAATATCGAAAGCCCGCTGAGGAAGCATGTAAACGTCTTGGTGGACTGACGGCACCTATTTTACTCGAACTGCAACAATCACAGACACAGCTGAAGGGTGTATCATCTAATGTTGCCACCGCTTCAGAGTGACTCTGCGCTGTTGCATCCTCGCGTTCGTATGTTGCTCTGTTTATCATTGGCGTATTTATCCCTCCCCTTTTGTAATCAAAATCGTGTTGTGAAGGTAGGATTTCATTACGTGAGGAATGATCTTATTGGCACACGACGTGAGCGTAAACCGTGTTGCCAAATTAGGGTGATTGTTCATTTGTGTTCTCGTCTTCCAATGTCAACTGGGATGGGAGTGGACGAGGTAAGTCCATAAAATATTTATACGACCAGGTTACTTTTTTCCCGGAATAAGCTGAGAATGTTGAATATTCCTACGTGATGGTTTTATGGCCGCCGCAAATGCTATCCATAGAGTATATTCTGTTCCGGCCATACAGGGGTCATCTAGATCACAAGACCGAACCTGACGAGGCCGGCGTGCATCTGCGTCCCAAAACGGAATACGCTATTGCGTCGCCCCAGGCAATCTGCCTTTATAAAGCTGAGCGGGGCTCTGCGGGGTGGTCTCATTCTCCTCCATCTCCAGATCCATCAAGTTTGACTTATTCTCGCTCACTTGACCGACTCGTTTCATCATGTCTTCCCTTGACTCTGCTAGGTCTATTGAGATCAACAACTGCCTCTTTTGTGCAAACCACAGGCTCGAAGTCGTACGTTATGCTATTTAATCTCGTGAGACTCTGATCTAAACTTGGGCGTTTAGTGTCGGGAGTGTGATATAGACGAACGCGAAGGGAACGATGGGACCTTTGGCGTATGTTCACTTCCCCTACGTCGGATACAATCTTGAATGGATGCTGATTCACCTTAGTTTGATCCCATTGATCGCGGGACTCTTGCACTCCCAACCTTATCGACCAATAAGGATGGAGTGTACGTCTTATTTTATAATCATTGTTCGATCTGGATCGTTGATGTGAAATATTATAGTCTCCAATGCAAGAAGCACTCCAATCCAGAATGCAACCTATGCTTTGGTTGGAAGAAGCAGCTCACTAAATTGCATGCAGCAGCCAAGAAGGCCAAATAGTTTCATATTTACTTGAACGTGAGATATCCTTTCATTCACGGGGTGTTAATTCATTCACATTGATTGCTCTTAGACCCGATCTATGCACTTTGCTAAGTTTGCAACTTGAACCCCGGGCACGCGTTTTCTTTGTAGTGTAGTATAGTTCATCATTTTGGAGGGGAGTTTGTAAGATACGTGGGGCGCGGGTTGGTGAGGCGAGCTGGCGAGTCAATTTGTGTTTAGGTCGAGTGTCTGATACGTATTGAGAAATGTATTATGATCCATGAAAGCGTGAGAAGGTGTGATGTATTTTGGGTACAAATTCCGTTGGGGACCGTGGAAGCAGTGGTCCTGCCCCATGCCCAGCCTGCAACGGGGTATTGATATCTACAATTCACTAATCGGAAATCCACGATTTTACGCACGTCAAATAGTGCATCTTACCGGGAAGCTTATAAAGTAAATAGGTTTCCTTACGCTAGCAGCTCTTCTGCGATGTAAACTGATACATATTGTATTCAAAATAGCCACAGTCTACATGTAACAAACAGTGATGTTGTCAATTGAGTCCATGGTGTCCATGTCCGAGCTAATAAATCCAGCAGAAAAAGGAAAGGAAAGAGCGAGAGAGCGAGAAGTGAAAGAATGTGTGGGGATCATTGCGAGAGTACAACATCCAGTTCTACTATAACGAGTCCGTCGCATAAATTGAACCAAATATACAAGAAAATAATATACGTCTAAACCCTTGGGCCAGGAGACATCCTGCCACCCACTGGGGCATATTCATGAGGTGGTATCAACCCGGGTCCAGATGCCGGAACCATGTGTGGTGTTCCCGGAGCGCTCACGCCAGGTGAATAGGTATATCCGGGAGAAGCGGGGGGGTCGTAAGCTAAGGGTTGTTGTTCCTGCAAGGGGTTGGCAGAGTGTAGCTGTGCAGTGTCCATCGTGGACGCAGACATGCGATAGTCCGCTTTATTTCCAGCGAATGGAGCAAAGGGTGCGTCGAGGTTGCTCTGAGAAACATTTTGCATAGGATCTGGATGACGGTGCGTGAGTAATACATACAAAAACAAGCAAGTCTGAACATACATTCGCGATCATCGGCATAAGATGGTTTCCAAGGATCTTCCGGTCCCTTGGATTGATTCTGTCCGCGCCTACGGGCCCAGAACAACAACCCCTGGCGAGAGCCATCAGTCAACAGCACAATATGTGATCTTAGTATACTTACTAGAAGGGCAGCAGCACCTCCAACAGCGACTGTTGCAGCAATGACAATCGTCTTCTGGTTCTGTGTCAAACCGCCGCTACTGCTACTCGATTCATTATTCGACCCGTTGCCACTCGAGGTTCCACCAGTAGACCCGCTTCCAGCGCCGCTTGTCGTCGAAGAAGCAGCAGGAATAGGCCAATACGCCATCTTGACAATATCTGCGCCATATTCTGCAATGGCATATGCGGGTGCCATAGTATGGGCAGTAACATGAATAGGCATCACGCTGGCGTCAATGACACGGACGTTAGCTGTGCCGTATACGCGAAGGGTCGTATCGACTACGCCACCCATGTCAAGAGGAAGCATGGAGCAAGTGCCAATGGGGTGGTATTCAGTACCAACGCTACTGGCGATGTATGTATTGATTGTGTCGTCCGTTGTCGCAGAGCTCTGTAGTGTAGATGAAGCGCGCTATTAATCAGCATGTATGCGCGATTGGGAAAAGAGGCGCACCGTTGCAGGATCCTCAGATTTGAAGTACGAGCTCATCGGGGCGGTTGCACCAGCTTTTCTAACGTACTTGATCCCGGCGTTGAGAATATCCACTGCAATAAGATCAATTAGTTGGTGCCCCGGCCAACGAATTCGTCATATAACGCACCATCCCAGCTACTGGACAAATAATTCTGCAGGAATAAAGCCGTTAGCGAGGCTGCGAGGGCAAAAATGTCCAGCTCTTACCGGGTTGATAACAGGGTAGTCAAAAGCGTTCGAACTATTAATTACTATTGAACCTCGACTCCAAGCATGTTGTTGAGCAACTTGAATCCCAGCATTTCCAGCTCCAGCAAGCATGGTCATGATAATCTCCACTTGGCCAACACCATTCTTGAGTAAGTCGAGCTGAGTGTTGAATTGAGCAGTAATGCCCTTGAGAACCGTGCTGTCAAGGGACTGGGAGGTGGAGAGAGTCGAGAGCGCTGAAGAAAGTTGGGATGAGACTGAGGAAATCCAAGTATCCGCGTCGGTTCCCATCATGTCTTGGATGTTGGGGTATGCTAAAAAAGCGACCACGTATTAATAAGCAACCGCAAAGAGGCGATGACTCAGAGACTCACCAACAGCCTCGTTGATATAGGTCCAAAGTCCAGTAGCATCGTCCCTCCACTGTTGGAGCTCTATAGCCGCAAGGGTCGCATTACTTCCAAGATTATACCAAGTGTCTCCGTCAACCGCCCAAACTACAGATGTGGCCCCTAGAAGAACAATTAGAACTATGAAATACATTTAGTTAGTTGACTTTCTACCCACCATGGTCCTGAAGGTTCTGCCCTACACCTGGGAGGTCAACAACAGACTCAATATTGAGAGAATCCATTAGGGACTTTGGCCCGACACCAGACAATTGCAATCTACGAGATCCAGAATTGTCAGCAAATTATAACTGTCAAGACTGAAACGCGACGGACAGTTGGGCCGAGCCAACGGTGCCACCACTAATAAACGAGGATGATCAGATATATTCGATTATTTGCGATGGAGTGATCACCTACCAGAGTATAACTTCCTTATTCGCCTTAACTGTGTACGATTGTGCGCCGTTGCTGGCGGCAAATTTCTAATCAAACAGTGATTAGTTCATTTTGTTTGGTTTATCATTTCAGAGATAGGTCCTCCCGACAAAATGCCGTTCAGCCCGCCCATTCATGCCAAGGGAAATCTACTCACCACGCCCGTCGCAACGGCCCCCGAACTCCCCTTGCTGCCCCAAACCAAACCCGTTGCTTGCATCCCAGTCAAAATGACTAAGTTGCTCTTCGGCCCGACAGGAGTGATGTACCCCGCCAAGCTGTTACTTCTCGTAAAATTATGCGCATTCAACGTACTGGGCGTAATGGCTACAACGTGAGTATCTCCTGCTTGTAAGTCGCCTTTGCTCATGCCCATGGCAACAAGTGTTGGGACCCAGTTAGATATCGGCTCGTAGATGTATTCGCTCATCGTAGTCTGGATAGGGCCTCCGTAGCCATGTGCGTCTTTCTGGATCGTCATGCCGAACTGAGTTTGTTGATCAGCGGGCGGCGCGGTAAAATTCTCGGATTTCTTGTGGTAGGGTTGAATCGTGGACCAGGACCAATTGAAAGCCGCGGGAGTGCCGTTAGGAAGTTTTGAAGAGTTGTAAGAAGCAGAGGAAGTAGGGAAGAGGGTTGACCACGCATCCCAGTCGCGCGACCCGCCTATGCCCCAGAACATCCCGTTGATACTCTTTGGTGGGAATAGTTAACGATCAATTATATGAGACTAAATGATGTCGTGACTAGACATACCCCACTACCTCCAAGAACCTTGCCTCGAGGCCAGTTATTTACGCGATTCGCAGCATTAGGCTGATTGGTAGTCTTGTAGGCCCAATCAGCGTCGGTACCCGGAAGGCCATTGAGGTATGAATAACCAGGAATGTTGATGTTATCGGCGTGTTCGGAACCGTCTCCGCCTGCCTCAATCACGGCTACGGTTGTATTCGAATTTTCTGCATCCGAAATGCATTTAACGATCAAGTATTGTGTTCCCTGAGAATAGTAGCTCACCTGACAGCCGAGCGGCAATAGCAAGCCCCGCCGTTCCACCTCTATAACGCCATGGCAATAAGTACACCTATAAAGCAACTGACACGTATCCCTGAACGCACCCGACAATGACGAAATCAAAGCTTTTCCCGCTTAGCTTGGATGGGTCCGCAGTGACCGCGCGAGCAAGAATACGTCTATATGGGTTGTGAGGGTTGTGTGCCGTCTGAGAACGTGGGAGTGCATGTGCCCCAAGGAATACAAACGCCGATGCGAGAACCGCAGTGCTAGCCGCAGAGCGCGTCATGGCGGAATCTAAAGAAAAGAAACAAGCGAGGGGGGAATGAGGGCGAGTGCACCAGACGCCAGCGAAAATAAAACAGTGCTATTTCACAAGTATTTGCATATCGCGCGATTGCGCCCCCGCCCAGGGTAATAATAGTTGCCGAGCTGATGGTGGATTTCTCAGCATCTTTGCGCGACTGAAAGCTAATCCGGCCGCTCATTCGCTTGTGCACCGCCTATGTGGCAAGTGAAACATGGATGAAATGTGGGGCTGTGGTCGTGGAACTCAAAATCCGGTCTCCCCGATGACGTCCGGCGCGCATCTATCACGTTGTATGAGGAGGATCAGGGTCCTCATGCAGTTCACGTGATGTACAGATGTTGTTATTGCATTCGCTTCCACCACCATCCGTCGTGTCCAACGGGTGGCAATTTGCCACTGGTTGTGCCACCAGCCTCGGCGATTATGTCATTTCACTCCTGATAATCCCATGAAATTCTATGCCATGGCTCATGCATACAACATTATGAGCCTTTCTGACACCCTTTATGCTCTCACGGTCATGTATACATAACTCTCACTTCCAACGTAACTGTTACATGCCAACCATCCCGTTTCAGATGTTAAATAGATCCGCCCACTGATTCCACCGTCTTCAAATTCCCCCGATAGTCAGTTAAAATTTTCCGAAGCAAAAGGCCGGGCGCTTACAAACGGTGATGCAGTTGGGCCATCCAAAATTGACAATTCTGCTTCCATAAAAGGCAGTCCGGTTATTAACAACGTCCTCACTGGAATGAGTATAAAGATAATAATCGGAGGTCTAATAGCGGCTACGATATGCGGATGTATGCGTCAATATTTGTTCGATCTCCGGAAAGTAAGTTGCGAACCTATGGTTTGTGTGTAATTGCCATGGTTGCGCCAAATCCAACAAGTTCGATTGCTGTAAACAAGGCAACGCGTGAACACGGACTTTCCGGAGCGGTTCCGAGCGAGGTACCATTATCGGATCGCGAATGAGAAAGAGGAGCTTCTCGGTCACTCTATCGGAGCGAATATAAACCAACTACAGAAACCAATGATTGAAGCGACCAACATGAGTAGCCGAACCGTCGTAATCAACTCACAAGAGCCCGGCTAACACTCCCCTGGGTACTAAGCCTAGGACATGTACACGTTGGAAGGGCCGGTCATCAACACAATGGATAACGTGCCCTGTGTCAAATTCGATACACGCTGTTCAACAACCGGTGCAGGATGCTCCTCGGCAAGAGTTTTGGTTTAGATTGCGTCACCAAAATGATGAGGCTCGTAGTTTTCGACCCCGATGAGCTCGATGTCGACGTCATTCGAAGTGTTTGTCGCGCCGGCTGGAGCCAGCTCGGCACCGTTTTTGTGTCGAAGACCCATGACGAGGAAGGCTTCAGTATGCATGGGCGCTTGAGGAATTAAGCCATTGGGAGCTGGTACACCTAGAAGTCCGCTTTGATAGCAGGTTGTTGATATGGTAGTCGAGATTAATATAGTACTTACGCAATAAATGTGCTAATACCCAGGCAGAAAAAATCCCAATGGAATCCAGGGGGTTTATGGGGCGGGAACTCTGAACCCTGAGCAATAACACTGGAAACATTATGGTCAAAGTAAAAGAGAGCAAAAAGGACGAATCCAAAGGGGAAGGCAAAACAAGAAACTTAAACAGCACATACCCGACCCATTTCCCTTCCAGCTCCCAAAACTTGATTAACCAAGGATGACCACTAGCAGGACTAAGCGAACCAGAAGTGGGGAGCGTCAGTGGGTTAGCAAGGTTGAACCCTCCCCAATAAGCCAATCCACGTGCATGCGATCACTAATTGAACCAAGTACTAGTTAGCAATACATACAGTTTGGCTGATGCCATTTTTACAGACCTGAGATGGGCATCCCGTAATCCGCGCCGCAAAGAACCTGCGCGCACGTCTATGACCAAAATCAGAGCGAGCTACCATATGCATGCCAAACAGATGTCCGGTGATGAGCATTGTTAACGCGAGGATTATGGTGACAAATATGCTAAACGAATTCGTGAATGCCAAGCGTATTTTATTCGTTTTTGTATTTCTTGATGCGTTGATTGGACTAGTACTAGTTATATATATCGCAATGAGCTTTCGCTTGTCAACATAGATGTATATTTAATAACATTGGCTATGCAGTTATTCAGTGAAACCAATTGGAATCCACTGCCTCCCGAATCAGGAATACACAGCCGCGGGACACAAGTCTGGCCTGTCGACCTACGATATTACTATACGTGTAAATATCCCATAGACAATTTTTACAAATTATAACGATTCGCTACTCAGCTCGAGGACAGTCAGGGCGCTAATGGGCAGGTTCGAATCAACGAGCGGCAACTGACGTGTAATAATCTGTGCCCCATATTGCAGATATATCCATGCCACGTAAAAGCCAAAACTAGACGGACATAGGGCTCATAGTCAGCACAAAATGACGAGTAAGGCAGGCAGTTTCACGAACGTGTCGCAGGAGAACCGAGTCACATAGCGCAAAAAGCTCGCAGCGTTCAATGGGCGGCTACCCAGTGCATGATTGCCACCCAAGGATAAACCCAGCCAATAACATGGAGGTATCCTGGAGCGTCGTTTCTCCCCTTTAGGATATCGTATATAGTTTTGTTGAAAACGATTACTGGGCCAGTAACCCCAGAAATGCAAAGTGGTTGGCAGGAGAAGACCGAAAATATAAAGGAAGCTAGTAAAACCTCGCTTACGCTGCCATACTGTGAGGTTGTTTCAATTAGTTATAGGTGTAAAGGAGTAATTCCAGGCAAAATGCTAAGTAACAAACGTCAGATCAACTGACAAACGCCAAAGTCCGCCGTATATGCGTGCATACTTGGCGAAAAATATCATAGCGGTGGCGGGTATGACCCGGTACGTCCAAGCGCCTGTCTAGTCAGAAACGTAGAACGGTGCACGAGTCTTCGCGTCTGAAATCATGTCACTGCAAGGCCGAAGACTATAATTATGCCGTCGTTGTGGGCTCGTAAGTCCCCGAGAAGAGGGAGCTGCTTGGGTATCCTCGAGCTCTGGCTCGATATTTTCGAATGATTTGGGCATCAATAATGAGCTTAGACCGAACAGGGGAGGTATACGTGTACGGAAGCTGTTTTAAGCATGCTGGTATATATATCTACGGTTTATCCTCAGTCAGGGCGAGCCATCGAATGCCTAGCTCGGAGTACAGTTGAGCATGAGAGATCAAGGAGGACTTGAGCGTGTAACCCTGAATTTTCATTTTGTCGCCTGGCTCGGTCTTATGGCCCTACTCGCCCCGAAGCATTTACGCTGGATTTAAGGCAAATTAATTAGATTCTACGTGACTTCAAGGAGCTACATTCTCTAGATCTTCAATTGTCGCATATGTAAGACACTTATTAGAATGGAGTTAAGATATGTGACGTCCTTGAGTATAGGTAATCCCTATTCAGATTTCGTTGCCTAGGGAAAAATCATTTGGGTTGGTCGCTCACCCAAACATGAAAAGTAACAATATAGCATTAGGAATTCGAAGGGACATTTAGGGTGTTTTTTAGGTGCGTCATACATTCCTCTGAACCCACCCAATACGTTCCCGTGGTATGAGAGCTATATATCAAGCTTTTGACCTGTATATGTAGCTGACCAAGGAAAATGACCTACTCAAACTCAATCGCAGTGTTCGAATCCATATGCAATAGGGTATATTTCCGCCGACCCCGAGAATGTGAAGCTTAATCTTCGGGCAACGTCCGACTCCCAGTTGAGCTCAAACAGCTACTCGCATACTAACATTGCTGACACGGACCACACTTTACTCAGACCCACAATGCGATCAGCTTAGTTAAACCGCTATATGTCTTCTCGAGCTAGGGCACAATACGCCCCTCCTGATCGGTCGGATGAGGCATTTAATCGCCATTTTAGCACGGCATCGATATTAATATCTCCAAATATGCTTATCTGTCACTTTGTTTCACATGTCCTGTAGGTCCAATACACTCAATTCCAAGCTTCAACTTTTTATTAAGACATTTGGGCCAATATAGCCTCTGGAACAGCCGGCCTGCGCTCCCACTCCGCCTCCCATCCAGCTCGTGGTCCCGGACCACGACCAGGCTTATAAAACCCTCCTTCAGCCGGTAAACCAAAAACCCCTGTCACATACCACACATCATCCCCACTCACATCGCCCAGAATAGTTGGAATTACGCTGCGCGCGAATATAATGTTCGAGTTGGCATCTGCATCCACCACCTTGCCGACCCGCGCCGAGTTCGGCTCGAAAGCGACGATGCCGACGGCTCCTGCCGAACTAACTGCTCTTGCTTCCCTTCCTTTTTCCAAACGCGCCGGCTCCCCCGCAATTGCTCGTCCATCTGTACCTCGGTCGTAGATTGCCCACCCGCCATCCGCACTTTTCAGCCTACGTCCGTGTGCACCCCGAATCCTGTGTACGCGCAAATACCAGAGTGGCGCTTCTTTGCTTGGAGGGATGAGCCAGGTTTCGACGGATACGCCCTCCCACGGCTCCCAAGTGCTTTTAAGCCATATCCCACCCTTGCCATCTCGTTCGATATGTGCATCCGGTGCGAGGCGCCTGACGCGCCAACGATCCCCGCCGTCGTCGCTCAGGCCCAGAGTAGAGTCGAGCGCGTGCTGTTCAAGAGTATACGCTCCGGTTGGGACGCTGAACCCAAATGCAGAAGAGTAGGCAAGCTTGCCGTACTTTTCGCATGTATGTTTTAGCGGATAGTGACATGCTTGGCCGGAAGAAAGGAGGAACGTATGTCCGCCCGAGCGGGTCAGGATGTGTCCTGGATGATCAAGAGCAATGGTTGCAGGGATAATTGGTTCAGTACCGAATCCTGGATGTTCGAGCTCTTGGGCGGCCCACATTGGGTGGTCAGGACCAACACCAATCCCGGCGAATATCTTGCAGAACCAATACGGGCTGCCAGGGGAGTTGTAATTTTCGCTCATGTACATATTAGGATAACCGTATCCGATAGTGAGTGCGCCGCCGTCGGACCAGATCTGGTCGCCTAGTGCCGCCCAAGAGCGAAGGTTGCGTAAGTATAGGCCTTTAATATGTCCCCACGTGAGAGGTGCAGGGGGCTCAACACCCGCAAATGCCAATGCAGGCCAGAATGACGCAGATGCAGCACGGTAGATCATCGAGCGACCAAATGGAATGGCCCTGCCTACATATATGCGATAAATTACCCTTGAATTAGCCTATAGTAACAAGAGCTTACCGGTTTCGTCATAGTAAGCCACAAATTCCCTGGCAAACTCACGTGCTCGTGCCCTATATTTTTCGCATCTGATGGGATCGTACTCACTCGCCAGCCGAGAGTATACAAGTTGAGCGAACTGGATTGCGAACGAGGAAGAATAGTAGTCGAGCTGCCTAACCCCTTCGGGGCCGTCCCTAGACCAACCACGTGAGCGAGGGCTGGTCAAACCAGCAGTTGCAGCATTGAGCCCAGGGGTCTCTGTGTTGCCGAACATGTTAATATGCTTTGTAGTGTTGTAAATGACATAACCTTACCCCCGGCGATGGCTTCACTTGGCTCCTCTCCAAGGTTCTCCAACTGGAAGGTGTCTAAGTGGTCCAGGTCTTTCGTCATTTGTTCTTGGGAGAAGCAATTCGATCCCACACTGCGCAGGCCAAGGTTTGCAAAAACTCGGAACCAGAGCCAGTTTGCTAGCGCAAATTTAACAGTTGGTTACTTATGTTTTGGATATCTACATCAAGTCCAAGCACTCACTATCTGGCATTTCTTTATTGTTGATTGCACCTAGCCAATCCGCTAAATTACTCTTCTCTTTGTCCGAAAGCGGCTATCATAGGGAACGAAGGAACCAAACTTTAATCTCGACGAACGAGCTGGGACTACTGTATGAACGGCACTTACATCCCAGACAAGCTCCCGGGCAATAGCCAAAGTAAATCCTATCGCACTCATCTCAACCATACGCTGATCTTTTCCGCGTGTTAATCCCCAGAATTCAGGATGATTTGGATCCGTCCCTGATGCAAGCCCGCGCGACCAGCGAGCGGCAAGCTCTGGTAGAGGCGGGAAAATATGTGATACATCTTATAAATCAAATACGAGTTAGTTAATCCTGCCCAGTTGCATTGCGGTACGTTATTTACTTTGGTCTTTACTGCCAGCGATCAGGCTAGCAAGTGCCCAGAGTGGTCGAGAGAAACCTTCGAGCTGGGCTGCTACTTCGTCGAAATGGGTACCCGTGTATCCTAACACAATACGAGCACCACCAGGAGAAGTGTGTGGTGCAAGCGCATCAAGTACTGGACAGAACTTTGTTAGCTGCATGCAATTAGATTGTACTGGACTTACCGGCAACCGCTGCTTTCTGCACGTCCTCCCAAGTGCAAAATTCGTTTTTTGTAAATCCAGTTGGCCCAGGCATTCTTGCATCGTCCTTCTGACTGAATCGCCTCCCTTTTATACCGTAGGATCACCGTAACTGTAGCACTACTGATGTTCGCCGGCCCGGCCATCCGGTTAACTGCCCAAATGGGGATGAGTCATGTGACGACTGTTACCCAACCAAGTAGTTGTAGGTAATATCTACCACAATAATAAATTTAAGAATAAGATGGGTTACTAATGCACAGACTTGATAGATACCTTGTCTGGTAATATAAACCGCCCCAGCCTCAAGCTCAAGCGCTCGGCCCATCTCCGATTTTCACATCCTTGGGCTGACTGTGCGAAGAGCGACAATTACACCAAGTCCTTATAAGAAACCGCCTCGACCGTATAGCTTTTATCTCGATATGCCTCGAGATTCGCTTGAGTGTTGTCGAAGTCCGATCAAAGCAGTTGTCTGACTCATCTGCTGCTGACGTACTGGGCGCTTATCAAGAACGAGAGCCTCATTTTCTCCCAAAACGACACTGGTGAAAGGGTGCTGGTCCGCAGTGCATTGGTTAAGCTCTTGTGTCCCGCGACTCGTTCGACTTGCAACGACAAGCTCGCCGCTGCCCGGCCTTCTGCCAGGAATTCCGACACTGCCTCATCTCTGGCTTGCATATATCTTCCTACTAGTTTCTCGCACAGCACCAGCACCCCGGTCCTAGTCGTCTGGCCTTTTTCGCGCTTTCCTGCTCATCTGCTCATGTTCTAAAGTGATATTATTTTGCTCGCCCTAATACCGAAGCTTTCAAGATGTTGGACGTTATCCTTCACGGTTCAATCAACTTTGTAGAGCTTGCAAGCTCTAGTGGCATACTCCCAGCACTCCCTGCGGCTTGTTTGATCCTTGAACAAATGTGGAACTCCGTGGAACAAGTGAAAGTGAACAAGTCAGTAAGCCATGCTGTACATCTACTTTCCTTATTGGTACCAGGAGACGCGCGCCACTTTTCCTGAGAGACACCCATTGTCTGTGTCATGGGTCGGGGCTGTACTAATGACTCTTCCTTTGGCTATATTCCGCGTCTTGGTCCGCTAAAATAGCCACTGACGCCGCATTATTTATAGGGAGCGATGCAAGGTATTACGCGCACGCTGCATTTACATCTTCATTACCATACGAGACAACGCACAAGGTCTCGAACAAACCGTACTTAACCAAACAATCGAAGACTTCATAACGTGCGTATCGACTTACCTGATACGTGCTTGAGCGTGCGGCTGATTTTCCGCTTAGTACCATCAAAGGAATTCACTCGTCCATGAATAAATGGGCTGACTGGAACTCTCTCAAAAGTTTTGTCAAAAACGACGAGATTACCATGGAGATCGAACGTAACATGGGTCAACTCGATGCGTGTTGCCAAAACTTTCAGGTGAGTTGTGCAAACCTTATCTTACCTTGAACTTGCCACTTATTTGACTATATAGATCGCCACTTCACTACAATTGTTCAGCTTGAGCACACAGATGGACGAGGCTCGTGAATTCGACAAGCGAGAGCTGAAGAACATGATGTTGACAATGCTCGAGAACCAAGAGGAACTCCGGGAGGATATGGGACTCTTGCTTGTGAATATGGAGAAATTTACCGATGTCATGAAAACATTCCAGCTCGTACGTTCCGATAATAGCTTCGTTCAGTAGTGCTAGAGCTTACTCCACCCTAATCAGGAACTTCGCTCGCATGAAGTTGGCTCTACCACCCACAGGAACATCTCGCGGGGTCTTCTCGGCATGCAACAAGCCTCGGGTCAACTTCCGCCTATCGCTTTCCTCGAAGGACACGAGTGTAGTATCGTCAATCCGACTCCCATCGCGGGCGGCGCGGTCTATGACGTTTACGAGGGCTTGTGGCTTGGTGAAGAGAAAGTGGCAGTCAAAGCCTTGAGGAGCTCAAAGGCCTCAGGAGATAATGTCCGGGTAAGTCTATGCTCATGTACCAATCGTCGCATAGATTCTAACTCTAGGAACGCAGAGGTTTAATAGACAAGTCGACATCTGGCATCGCATGAAGAGCAAGTATATCTTGCGCTTCTATGGTGTTGCGACGCTCCCCGGTACCACTTCATTGTATGTACATTCGCTTTTTATACAACATTTCCCTAACATCAAGGAATAGTTACCTTGTTAGTCCTTGGTGTGAGAATGGCGACGCACCTAAGTATCTTAAAAGGAATCCTAACGCCGACCGACTCAAACTCGTAAGTGACTTAAATATCCTACATGTTTTCCTGACTTACCACATTCAACCGCTCAGATCCTCGAAATAGCATACGGTTTGCGCTATTTGCATTCTCAAAACCCTCCTATCGCACATGGATCCTTGCAAGGCTCCAACGTACTCATCGGCGACGGCGGAGGAGCAGTAAGTCTACCAACCCAGGGTGATCTAATCAAAGGCTAACCCCGCCGTTATAGCTCCTCGCAGATTTCGGACTTGCCAAGGCGTTGGAAGACCTCACAGCAGTACCCTTTACACAATCGACAGGCGCAAACGGATGTTACCGATGGATGGCCCCAGAGTTGCACGAAGACGGCGGTCAAATGACGCTGAAATCCGACATCTATTCTTGGGCAATGACAGCGCTCGAGTTGTATAGCGATAAGGTACCTTACAGCAGGATCAAAATGCCCGGCTCGGTCGTGATGGAGGTCGCGTTGGGCAGGAAACCCGAGCGCCCTAAACCAGGTACGAACACTGGAAACACCACAGGAGGGCGAGAGGGGATTGAGATCCCAGACCGTTTGTGGAACTTGCTTGTGCAATGCTGGGCTAGGGACGCTACGCAAAGACCCACGATACAAGAATTGATTGCAGAATTGGAGGATATGAAGCGGCAAGGCTCGATATTCATGGAGATGTGATAATGGTTTTGGGTAGCAGCTACGAGTTTTTGGCCTATACGAGACAGCAAATGTACTATTTTTCACCTGATCAAACACTCGCTCTCATCGCATGTTTTCATATTGATATCTCACCTCGATGAATATGATTGTATACACTGTATGTTTTTTTACGCATTTTTGGTTAATCAAGCTCGACGTTGTTCCCATTCGTTACTATCCGTAAGAGTCCAAAAGAATGATACCAGTTAAAACAAAGAAAAGGGTATTACAGACAACGGAGAATTAGTACAAATCCACAGATTTGAAGAGTTCTTTGTCGGAACAACCAGCTTGGAATCGAGGCAATTAGATCTGTTGAGCTCGGCAAAGCTACTCGCCTCCGCCATCTCCTCCTCCTCCTCCACCACCGCCTCCGCCTCCCCCACCGGCACCAGATTCTCCTCCGGTTCCACCCGTTGCAACTGCCCCTGCCGTTGCCCCACCACCAGTCCCTCCAGACCCCGAGCCTTCAGCAGCCGTTGTAGATCCTGGTTCCTTCTCTTTGGGTTTAGTTTGTTCATGACTTTTCCGACTTTGAATGGGCGTAGCCTCATGCAGAGTTACTTCGGGTATATTTGGGCCAGCGTCAGGTTTGGTCCCATTCGTAGATTTGGCAGCGCCGGAACCGGTAGGTTCGGCTGGAGGTTTACTTGGTATGCAGCCCATCTGTACGAATGCATGTCATAAGTGTTACGAAGAAGATTTAGACGTTAGATGATTGAAAATAGACAACGCACTCTGGGTGTGGTGGTTGATGGCCACGAATGTTGTAAACAAGGAATGTGCGTAAACAAGGACAAATCGCGACATGCTCGGCCTACAGACCTACCCGAACCGACAGATAAAACCACCAGTATCTAAATTTAGGAATTTAGATCACCTCACTTACAGGACTTCAACCCTAGATCGAGATATAGAATTACATAGTAGCTTTATTTCATTGAAACATATCATTTATATACATGTATATATATAATCGCAAAACCTAGGCCTATTCAACGTTAAACAAACCGAGACTAATTATTGCCACCACCACATATGAGGGTGGCGAAGGATTGTTTGACATCAGAAAAGTCATGTTCTGAGACAGTTCCCTTGATCGTTGGAGCGCCATCCTCTTCGTCAGTAGACTCTGCCATCATGCGCCTATGCTGCAGTTTTACCCGCATTAAGAGGATTTGATAAATAAGGGTGAGCGCCAAACAAATGACCGTCGCCCCAAGGACAATAGACAGGGTGATGATCGTGGTCGTATTAAAATGGAAGTGCCCGCCTTGAATGGCCCATATGTTCACCGTAACTGCGAGTGTTCCGGCCAAGCCGTTCAAAGCTCCAGGGCTGAAAGGCGAGTCTAAGTGGTCTCGCTTTTTGCCCTAGATTCTTTGCACTTACAGGAAAATTTTGTGGATAAGCCAGATGTAATTTTTCCGCCAGCGAATCCAGAGCCAAATCATCCCTAGCCCACCGACACCACTGCACGCAATTGATACCGCGAGTAAAGGAACTTGGGCAATTGCATTCTTGTACCGCTCTCCAAAATTGACCTGGCTCGCCGCCTCTTGAGCGCTAGGCCCCATTACAAACCCCGCGAGTAGTATCCAAGTAAACCACCTAACGTCAACGAAGCTAAGCATTCTTCAACACCAATATAGCATGCATGACTCACCCAGCCCATGCGTTATACTTCGCCGGGATACTGCCAAAGTAGTTTTCAGTCATTTCGCTGTACCTAGACCGGGTACTGGCGGTTGACATCCTTCGAGCCGCCGTTGGGCGACGAGTAGACTTGGGGCGAGTTTCAGGCGTTCCATCCGGTTCCTGGTGTTTGATGGTCGACTTCCGTTC
The DNA here is from genome assembly GCA_037974915.1 of Ceratobasidium theobromae. Taxonomy (NCBI): domain Eukaryota; kingdom Fungi; phylum Basidiomycota; class Agaricomycetes; order Cantharellales; family Ceratobasidiaceae; genus Ceratobasidium; species Ceratobasidium theobromae. The sequence continues at coordinate 187,633 of JBBBZN010000028.1, forward strand.
TTGAACCGGTACCTGCGTTGCGGCTTTGGAGTCAAGAGTCCCCGACCTCTTGGTGCTATCATCACCACTAAGAGGACTCTTCTCCACTGTGGGAGTGGAGGCAGATGCGGGTAATGGAGGTACCTCAGAAATTAAAGAAGCAGAACCAGGTGAAGCCACTGGAGTGGCAGTGGGTGACGATCCGTCAGAGTTTTGCATTGTCGCAGACATAAACAGGTAAGAATCCGAAGCGGGAGGGGGGGCCTGCCGAACGAGACTGCTAGAGCGGGTACAACCCCCAGGGAATATATAGGCGGGAGATACAGCAACGTCCGCCAATGAGACACCAACTGCGCGAATGGCCTTTCCCGAACAACGAGGCAATCATCTAGATTAAAGAGCAGCTCCGAAGGTGTTCGTATGTTTGATTGATGGGAGAAGAGCAATAGAAGAAAGCCGGTACACACGAAATGCAAAAGATGAAAAGTTCCAAAATTGTGAGCTTCAGGACCACTTTCTGTCGCGAAATTTAACACTGTGGGAAGTATGGGCGCTTTTTTAGGCGCTGAGGATCCTAGGACGCTGACAGCTGGCGTATTGGCTACTAGCTGAATTGGCATTAGCCCTCTGGTGATCCATGCAAGCGTGTCGCGCTTTTGGGGAAAGCCGCTGGGCGCTTGCTACAAGCTTCTAGTGGAGTAATAACCAATTACATTTACAAATAGCTCTTGCTTGTCTGACCCCCAACTTAGGGCAGGCCAAGTGGACTCTAAAAAAGATTCTCAGTGTACACCAGCAAGCGCCGGCGCTTAGTCATCATATTGGTAATTTAACCAAGGAATGTTCGAACACTGTCTCTTGTTCACGACACCACCACTGCATCTTGTGTACTAGTTGATCAGTAAGTATTAAATACCATGCTGGCTTATGACGCTGATTCAAGCAGCGCACCTGTGCATCAGCAGTGATGTACCAATGTGATAATACAACCACCCGGCAACTTGGCAATGCGACGCACCAACAAGACACACCGTACCAACATGATGCACCACACACTGTCCTGATGCAACAACACAATGACACCACGATGCGATGCACCTACGCCCCAACACGATACACCAATGTGACGACACAACAACAGGGTGACGCAATGCCCAACACGATGCCCCGATGCGACAACACAACAACACGATGATGCAACAGCGCGTCGACACTAACACGTACCGAGACAATGACGAGTCCCTTCCCCAGCCCAGCTCAGCTATGCCAGTAAGTAATATATTCATAACTCAATCTGGTTTGCTCCTAGTTTCTGTTATTGTAAACTTATTGTAAATACATTTACTATGCAATATTATTTATTTATGCTGCCAAAGTGCCCGTGAACTACCAGTGTGATCCAACAGAAAGGCGCTGGTGGGGAGCATCTGAAACGCTTGCCAGAAGGGTGACGCTGAAAAATATGGACGCGAAATTGGACAAAATCGTATCAAGAAAAGCCTCAGGACGCTTCTGGGACGCTCTCTCAGGCGCTTGCAAATAGCGTCATGACGTGCTGGAGACAAGCCCCTTCTGGAGGCTTCAGGCAAGCGTCGATACTTCCTACAGTGATCGCGTTGACGGCAGGTGTGTGCCTAGGCCATGCAGCCCAAAAAACGCACTACGTTGCCCCAACGTTCAAATCCCTTGCGAATCAGCAACAATGTTTACGTACTACAGGAAAATATAAGATACCATGCAATTAGTATTGTGGTTGCAGACCATATATAGAGCACACGGGAACCAGTAATATTATTATCAATAATAGCAATAAGAACTCCCAGCTATTCTGAGCTTTGGCGTAGACATAGATCAATGATATACATAGCTGCATATAATTACAACGTGAGCATTCTGGTGGAGGTTAAACCACGAAGTTAGTTCCTTGCCGCCCAAATCTAAATTGACATTTCCCGAAGCTGAAACGTGTACGTATACGCCACCAGCGATTATGAAAAGCAATAGTACTCACCTTGCAACCTAGTCGTGCCCAGAGCTTTCAATTTTCCAGTTGAATTAACTTCCGAATCCCAAATAATCAGGGTCAGATTCAAGACGAGTACCGCAAGGGATGTACATTTGTATCCACATAATTGACGTTTAATAAATATATATTTCAGATAAATTTAAACTAATCCAGCTCCACTTTCAACCTGCAAAGACCTAGAATTCTCTAACCAACTTTCACTCTCCTCCTCCGTCCCCTCCACCGGCGCCCCCATCATCGTCCCCAGCTGCGCCAGCGACTGCAGCTTCCGCATGTGCAGCCCCTCCAATTGTTGCTGATCCAGCCAGCGTAGCATTCCCTCCCTGATCATGTGCCTTGGGCGAAGAATCCGATCGCGGCGGGCGAGGAGCAATGCAAGTAGGGCGTGGAGGAAGGGGCGCGAGCTCCGATGGCATGGTATGTGTATGCAGCTCGGCTATGGAGCCCAAAGCTGCAGCTGGCTGAATACTAGCTGGGAGATTTGAGTCGATAATAATGGACTGATCTACGCTCGACCGACGCGATTTCGAGTTTAAAGTTGTGGCCATAGATTGTGGAGTAGAGGATATGGGTTGCATCTCAGGCCCCGACTCGGATTGTGGGGAAGGCTTGGTCGGAATACACCCCATTGGATCTCAGTTCTGGGTAATTTTCAATTGGGAACCGTACGCCTAGGCAAATAAATTAATCAGACTTACGTGGAATAAGAGGAGGAGGGGGCAATAAGCGGGAGTAACTTGTTGACCAACATTCCCGAGACTATTTATATAGCAGTCGTTCCACTTTGGAAGGCTGGGTACGAACTTTGGAAGTGGCTCCGTTAAATGAACGCACAGCTTCCCTGAGATCGGCGCCAGGGCTATACCAGACAAGTCATGTTCTTCACCAGGCACAGTGCCGGTTTTAATTTTCCTGCCGTCGCAACTGGGGATGACAACCACACTGCAATTAACGAATGAGACTGGATAATAGCCTTTGACAGTAATTTGGTCAAATTTTGAAACACAAAGGCGGGAAAAATTAGTATCACTTGCGTTCAGCGAGTGCGCCCATATATGCAGTCGGATCGCGCGGTTGATACCCAGTCGATTTAGTAAGTTTCATTTGCACTACAATTCAAGACCGTTGTCCAACGCAATATATGTGACTAGTGAGAGAACCATTTGACCCAGTATTTATTTAATCAAGAACGTTGACGCGAGCTAGATAAATCGAACTTTTCTTGGCCATGGATGGATCGACCTACCCCTCAAGTTTACAATCCGGACCTCGATGAACCTTATTAGACTTGACTATCAAATGAACGAAATAGGCTCATTCGAGTTCTATAGATTACATGTGCATGGCCAAGCGCATATATTCAAGAAACATAGTTAATCCCTTGTCAATTCAAATAGCAATAACAGTGTTTGAACGTTTCTTCCTGGTGTCAGTGCAACGACCCCCGAGAACAAATACCAGGGACAGAGCTTTTCTCCCTCGGCTAGGATATCAAATATCAAGAGCAAATGGTGGCGCCACTAAGCCTGCCTAACCTCAGACGTGAACATCTAGATCCGTACCCTTGCGGAATGTAACGGGGATCTGGACCTGGAAGGCCTGGATGAGAGTGTTGGAATTGTGAATAACCCTCAATTGTTATAGCCCCGCAGCCGCTGCTTTACTCGTAGCACTTGGGTGATGGAATAATCTTCGAAACCCACGTCAAATTGTCTTACAACGTTTAACGTATATAGTACCCTTTTATTCCCTCTCCCTCAAACACCAACGATTTGTTCTAGTCACAATGCGCATGTACGCTGTGGTACGCATGATGAGTGACTGTGCTTCGATTAGGCGCCAATTGCAAGATAAGCAAGCGCTCCTTTTTTTTGACAGGGAAGCCTATGCACGCACACATGATAGGCGCCGTTTGTCAATCAGCTTTGGTTTTCCCTGGGTGTGGCCCACAATCTACATTTTTTCACATTCGGGAATTCGATGGTCTAATCCAAGTTGGGGCCAGGAGTGCAATGGCCATGGCTAGGATTTTCAAACGAACTCCCTGTGAGCCTGAACCATTTGAGTCTTTGAAACTAATGCTGGGCGCGATGGACCCTCTTGAAGGCGAACATGCGGACTTCGACTGGATAGCTATAGCGACTCGGGACAAAGTGGCCACGCACCATGTGCCCTTGCCACTCATAGGATTTTCCAACTGAGCCGATGTGCCGTAGCTCTTCTTCACTTAAGAAATGCACACGCTGATCGGGCTCGAACAAAAGTGAAGGTTTGGTGTTCAGACTTCTTGTGATACATGCTCGTATTTGCGCTGGATGGAGCAGCCTCGATACTTCCCGGATACCGGACATCCCTTTATAGCCAATTGAAAGGCTTGTCTTTTTCGAATTTGTGCGTGAAAAGTGGGGCACGCAGCACTCGGAACGATTATGCCTTATTGCTATATTTACACTCAGAACCTGGCACCTTACCATGATATACCCCCAGCTCCCTCAATAGGCTCCTCGAATTCGAAAAGCGCCCGTCACACGTGCATCGGCCATGAGAATATAGAGTTGATACAGCTTAGCCCAGTCCAAGGGATTGCTGAGATACCTTCAAACTCGGGTTAAGCAAGCGATTGGATCTCTTTCGGGAATCCGCCTCATCTCTTCATGCAGAGCTGGGGTAACGAGGGACTGGGTATAGTCGCATAAGCTATTTAATACATGTGAAGTGACGGATCGTGAGGATAATAAAATGATCTTGTCGAGTGATAGGGAGATTGGTCCAGGTCGTCGTCCGATTGCAAGTGCTTGTTCCAAAAGGGTTAATTAAGGTCCAATTTGGTGGTTGATAGACATAGCACGTGACACGCGTGTTGAGTGGCTATGCCAAACGATGGTTTAATTTGGTAGTTGAGTCGGACCGTGTTGATTTGTTCTCAAACTTGACCTCCGCTAGCGCGTTGCGCCACCTTTCCACCGATCCTCCACATCACTAGCGTCCCTTGCACAACCTCAATCATTGCTGCGTGTTCAATGGCCCTCGTCGAACATTCGTTCAGCTCGAGTATAGGCATGACTGCACCTCCGACTCCTCATGAGGAACGTTCGTTTAGCCAGACACTCAAGCGGTCAGCCTCAACAGCTTCACTTCTCTCGCCGCCTGCGAGTGTTCGGAAGCCCAGTGCAAAGCGCCTTCGAACTCAACTAGCGGCTGAACCAGACGAGGCGATCCATGGGGACTATCTCGGGCGGAAACAGTCGGTTCCAACCCGTCCCAACACGAGGAGCACGAAGCGGAAGACAGTTGCCTTGCGTGGCTTTGCGTCGGCACCATTAGCGGCAACCAAGAAGGCTGAGCCTGTTCCGAGGCCGTCAACTCCCCCGCCCAGGTTCTGTATTCCGTTGCCTGAATGCCCTCAAACACCGCCCCCCAAGAGCCGTCTTTCAACTCGAGTTTCCCGGGACGCGCCTCTGCGTGACTCGCCGAACAACCCATTCCTGGTTGAACCTCGTGACCCCGAAGAACTGCTCAGGTCCCGCCCCAAACGCAGTGCAAGTGACTATACGGAGGGTCCAACGGTTGGATACGTCTTGTATGTGTTCCCAACATTCAGTTGTTTCCTTGCTGACCGGTCTGTACAGCCGTGGCGTTCCGACAGTGTTTATGAACCCATATGCGTACCAACATCCTCCATCCCCCACAAAAGACAAAGACCACCCTTCGTTCCTCCCAATGGAACACCCAGACTTTTCCCCCGGCGAGCTCACGCGCCCCAAACTGCTCTTCCCCGAGGCCCATGGTTTTGCCTGTGACGATTCTCCTTGTCGCCCTTGCATGCCTTCCACACCTAAGCGCGGAAAGTCCCAGGCTCCGAAGACACCTGTGCGGAGGGTTCAGCCCATAAACTCTAAGCTTATGATGATGAGCCCTGAGCAAGCGTCTGGTCCCAAGACGCCTGAACCCAAGACTCCTCGGATTCACATGCGGCTGAGAGGCGCATCGAGCACAGCGGTGGCTGGCGAAATGCGCGTTATGAGGACGCGATCCAAAACTGCTGCTGCTCTGGCAGGCCAGTGAACAGCTCCGAATTACTCATTTTCTCTAGTATCTCGACTCTTGATTTAGTTTTGGTTGCCTTTGCTCCTCGGTTGTTTGCCACGATTATGACCTGCGACGTCTATGAAATGTGTTTTAGCTTCCCCCTTTTCTCACAGTTCGCTACTTTTCATCTATAAACCTCACCCTATGCGCGGTTTAATATTAATCGTGCATACATTCGCTCGTTGCCTATACATTTGTTCCTGTGAATGATTTTTCTCGTACCATGTTGTCTCTATTTTGATTTGTTCCTGTACGTACTATCATATTCTCCTTTGAATGATTTATTCTACTTTTGCCTGAGCTCCTTTGGTGAATCCAACTCTAACATTTGTTTGGCTCGTGAGGTGGTTACATAATCTATGCTGTCCTTGTTCTTGAATTCGTGCAATATACCGTAGGGCCCCAGGAAGCCAGTCATATTTAGTAATAAATCTCTCTCACTGACCAGAGATGTCGATTCTATAGGGGTTACATGTCCATTACATAGCTTACACCTACCTCGTACCATAAATCATGCAGAAAGTGATGGTTAGATTTATTTTAGTGAGCCGGTCGACACCATGGCCATGAAGCCGAGTCTATTTGTATCTGAAACTCCCGAAATTGACCAACAAGTATGCAATCAAGTGCATTTATTAGCACTCATACTAAAATGACCATTGATCAACTTGACCACCACAAATTTATTGCTCTCCAAAGGGGACCGCAGTACAAGATGACCTAACTCTTCTCATTTTTTAGTATACTAATCTGTATATAGGTAGCTATTCCATTAGTATAATGCATTGCTATAAACCTAACACACTTTTTTGCACCTAAATCGAGTGTTTGGGCCAGGGGATACAACTATCCGGCTTCCCGGGCGCTTATGGTATAATATGCATTCTACGTGTTGCGCCTTCATGATCATGGAAGGCTCGTATCATATATCCACCTTGTTGTTAGGTGCCGCCGACATCTTGAATTAAGCTATCGGGAGCAGCTGGCAACGAACAAATGTAGTCTCTTAATGCACATGTGCTTACTTTTGACTAAAACGTCAATCTACCAAACGCGATGCACTCCCATGTGGTTGTTTCCTTTCAAGATCGTCGCCGCGCTCCAGGAACATTCACAGGTTACCGCAGAGCTGCAATAAAGATTACCGAACTTTTTACTCTTATGGTAACGAAGATTATAGCATACGTGAGTTGCAAGGATCGGAGAGCCCAGGTACAGTCGGCGGTTGAATGCGGATGGAACCAATTCCTCAGTCGAACACCCGTGGCTGTGCTGATATGGTCGATCGTGATCCGCCGGAACGTGATCAACCCGTAAGCATGCTTGGCGTTTTTCACGTCTAAAAATAACAACAGACTGTGTTTGGATGGCGATATGGCTTGTCGAAGTTAGTTGATTTGGAAGCTATGGTTTGTTAGCGGAACCAGGTGTTTGGTCTTCGCGATCGACTCAGGAGAAATTAGCTATTATGTACACCTCAACCGAATTAATACTGTCCACACCACGGCGTGTACAAGATTCGAGTAGGCCCGTGAATTCAGATTTCCCGGTTCACACACAAATGCCAGGACTAACACATCGTATATTGAAACATGCGAGAGGCCTTTGTACAAAATGATGCATGCTACACAAGGGACTAACAGGTGTATAGTTCAGGCACAAGACCATGTACAAGCCTTCACAATTCAAAACATTCCCCCATCTGTACAAGTCAAACACCATTAGCTGTATGATCCAACTACGTCTTGAGCAACCTTACCTTGTTCTTCGAAGTCCGATCAAATATCAGACGGAACCGCGATAAATGCGGCTCCCCCACCCAACATCTCAGTTTCATGCCACGAGTTGATCACCATCTCGAATCCGGCATTAGTAACTTTCTGAGTGGTCGCCTCTACCCGAAGGTTTGCCCCCTTCTTCACGTCGATCTTGTTCAATCCAACAAGCACACGCGGGGCCTGATTGAACGTATTGTAGAAATCAAACTGCTGGATGTACCCCGACTTATGGATAAGACCGTCGCCCACTGGGGATGGATTACCCTGTGGTGTGAACTGGCCCACGCATACCGTCTTGTTATCGGAGGGGACTGCGATCCACTGGACAACTGCTTCGCGGATAAACGTTCCCCACGTACGCATTTGAAGTGTAAACTCGTGCTTGGTAACGTTTGTGACGGACGCCTCAAAACGCGTATCGCTCCCCTCCTCTACGTCGACGTATTGCAGCCAAACGATGACACTTGGGGGGGCACTAAACCCCTCTTCCTGTCCGGGCTGGTCGGGGAAGGCGACCTTCATCTCTTTATCTGCATACGTTTGTCCCGTCAGGACAATCCCCTGCTGAAGCCCGCTGAGAGGGCCGGCGTCGATATTGGTGAGGTCGAGCCAGGAACACCCAGCCGCGATGAGACGAGTGTTCAACCAGGTATCGATGTGGACATCGGCCTCGATACCATCGTTCTTCCTGTTGGGGCCCGCGTTATCGACATATGTCTTGATGCGCATGTGAGGATAGTCCGGCGCTCCCCTTCCAATATCGAGCTTGTTCAGACCAATTGCGATGGGAAGTCGAATCTTGTCGTTCGGGGGCTGGCTCTGAATACTGGTGGACTTGAAGAACTGGGTGCGGGAATTGTTGACCCAAGCGTCCTCCGCATCTGTGTAGAAGATGGTGCCAGACTAGAGGTGCCATACAAATAGATAAGCTACAATACCACCCGAAAAGCAGAATTCAAATCATACCATATTGACAGTTGGTAGCCAAAAGGTGGTATGAAGATTGAGTACTGTTGTGAATAAAACTGCAATAATCGATCGGTCAGTCAGCAAAAGCGCGTCTAGGATGGACGAAAAGACAACTTACAACCAAAAGGTTGAAAGGTGCTTTGAGAACCTGAGTGTTGCTCGACTCGGTGGCCAGGTGGAGTTTTTATACCCTCAGCACGTATGCATATATGCATGCGCATGTTCAATTCCCGACCCTCATAACACTCAGCACAAACTATCAACCGCTCAAACGTTCGCCAAAATGCTGACCCTGCGGTACCTGCAGAGCCTTTCCTATTTTCACTCGATATCCGCCCCGGGAACACTTGTCCGACCCGGCGACCGTTAGTGATTTGGTCTGGAACAGGATTTCACACCTGATCCGGTGTCTTTTTCGGAAATTACCCGTGAAATGTTTATAGTGTGAGCTGCGTATGTGCCTGGCTCAGTAACATTTGTCCGAAGCACTGCACGTTGCCGCACCGGTAGCGGTACCGCACAAGGCACCCATTCGTCCTTGGCAGGGGTTCTAATTATCTGGTACCGAGCTCACTCATAATGGTTGGATATATCTGCAATGCATATAGGGCCTATTTTAGATATACTAGGGAGGTGGGCAGGGAGATTCAACCAATATAGAGATATCATCTGAGTTCTGAGGGCCGAAACTCGACTCTGGACAACTTGGACCGGTACCCGGACCCGGAACCGAGTGTGAAGATTACCGAGGACGCGCACTATGGTCAACTAGATGCCCGACTTGGGCGTTGTACAAGACCACCTAGTAGACCAAATGGCACCGTAAGCCATATCATAAAGAATAACGATAAATTGCGCGACTTTTTCTTTTAGTCCCGCAGAAAGCAGGTTCAATTTCGAGATGAGACCAAATTTGAAAAATCAGCGAATTAAAGTCGTGGAAACAGCGTATGCTAATCACCGACTTGTATTAGGACAAGATCACATACATGCGCACAGTATGTACTGGCATCATCCTCGGAGTTCGGGACCTGGCTCCGTTTGTCCAAAGCTCTGGATCCCGGGCGTCCATATTCAGTCTTGTAGGGACCGGCGCCTTGATAACTCTATTGGTTCGGACCTTTCTCGTGAGGCATATCATAGTAACAGCTTGAACACGCAACCAGCTATTGCAAGGCAAATACTGGCCAGTCAATGCCCCTGCACATCTCACCGTCGTATGTTCGACATTGGTCCTGACTATTCGCCAAAAAAGCGCATATAATTTGCTCTCCTAGCTTCCTACCTGCGAGTGAAACATCCTTTGAGGAAATCTCTGCGGTGCGTTAGACAATTAATCAAATATTCAAAACCCTTGCAATCATGAGACTTCCCTAGCTATATCGACTTGTTGAATCAAGGAAAAGTACCAAAGGTGAAGGTTTGGCACGCAGCCTGCGAAGGAGCCAAAGATGATACTTGGCCACAAGGAAAGGGCCGGCGCTTATCTATGTTTAACGCCCGAGCTACTCGCGGTTGCTCCTTGCACTCCCCCACCTGCGCCAGCTCCCGACTTACCGAGAACACGTGTAACCGATACCCAAAGTTATTACAAATTTCCTGCCCACCCAGCCCTGACTAAATGCACGAACAAATGCAACATCCCGTATTAATATTTACGACATTAAATTAATTATCGACTACGAGCGTCTCCACGACTGGTTGTGACCCGCCCTCTCAGCTCGCTTGGCGGGCGGCCCCAGGTGTACCCCGGCCCTACGCGCTACGCGCGGTCGCTGCCGCTCCCAGCCCCAGGTCGGCTGGTACTAGTCGTTACGGAGCGCGAGGCCCGTCTGAAGGCCAAGTAGCCCGTTACACGCATTCATAACCCTACAGTCTATTCGATCCCGTTCAAGTAATAACTAAACAACAGAAAATGACAAAAACCACAATACATACCAAAAATACAAATCTGTTCATGGCATCCAACCCGTCTCACTCGACGCTAGCTATAGGAACATACTCTAAAGTCGTCATCTACAGCCCATCATCATCAATTTCCATACACCGACATCGCCAATCAACCACCAACTCACCGCAACATCCCGAGTATACTCTTGCATATACAACGTCTCGGGAGCACCAGCACAAGGCCCCGCATTGCCAAGGTTCACACGAAACACCACAAAATAGCACTTGGGATGGGTTCTGGTACTTGAACCAACCTTGACTCGCGACGTAGATGAACTCGTGTACCACATTTCCCGCAGTAACCTAGAGTATAATAAGGTCAATATTAGTATTGTCCACTATAGATGCAAAGCATATTATTGGTGAATCTGTGATATGTATATTCACTAGTATCGACGCGCATTTATGTCTCTTGTTGCAGCTGAATTCAGGTTAATTTCGCATGGCATAGGGAGTTGGCCATGGGCTAGTTACCTCCCCACTCACGCGGACATGTGGACATTTTCCGCAGCACCATGGAGTGGATCTCTTATTGTTCTATACGGATGCTGTGGTGAGGTGGGTCTATCCCTGATGTTCGATGACAGTTACATGTATTACCGCAGTAGTTTAGAACATGTTATACCTATAGTGTTTGGGCATTAGAGCTTCCAGATTCTGCAATGGTAGAGCCGATAGCGGATGAAGTTTATTTTGGTTAGTTACTTAAACTGTTTCCTAGACAATTATGATATCAACGACCGAACCGTCCCGCAGCTGATTATCAAAACGCCAACTAGACCGAGCGGAACCCCGCAGCGCAGCGCTGCGGAGAATGCTCAACGTCAGGCGACCAGCTTCACCCAATACATAGCCATCGCATACTTGAACAAGTCTCGTAGGTATATAAGAAGATGTTCGTGTGATTCAGCTTTCAACAACAACGCATTCTACATTCGCCTTTCTATCACATCGGATCCTTTCTACAGCTTTTTATCAAACTTCACTGTTTCAATCCGTTATCGCTATGCAGTTCAACACTTTTGCCATCCTTGCTATTTTCTTCGGCATTACTGCTGCGGCACCTGTATGTTATCTGTTAGTTTCTTTCGAGCCAACCATACTGACGTAGTCCAACTTGCAGTTTTCCGTCCCGCCCTCTGGTAGTGGCGCTCCCCCCGCGCCGACTGGTACATTTACTGGTACCCCCGAAGCTTTCACTGGCGCACCTCCTTCCGGCGCACCTCCTGCGCCTTCGGGTACACCTTCGGGCTTTCCCTCCGGTGTTCCTCCGTCAGTTTCGGGCACTCCCCCTGCTTTCACAGGAGCGCCCTCCGACGCCCCGTTAAACGCTCGTGCAGAGTCGAGCTCAGCCGCACCTACCGATACCCCTAGCGACCTCCCACCCATGCCCACTGGCTCTTTCAGCGGCCCGCCCCCATCCTTCTCTGGCACTCCATCTGGCACTCCGTCCGGCGCACCCTCCGGGTTTCCGGAATTCCGTTCGGGTGCGCCTCCTTCGGGCGTTCCGTCGGGCGCACCAGTCCCCTCTGGGTCCGCTGTACCTCCCACGTTCAGCGGCACGCCTCCTAGCCCTCCCACTGGATCTTTCACCGGCGTCCCTCCCTCATTCACTGATGCTCCTCCCGCTGAAACGCAATCCGCTTCGGCCTGAGGGGACAAGTTCCTTGCTAGATTATTGTATGGACATTTGACATTATAGAGTGTTTGCAATCGTGTTGTACATGTATGCAATCCTCTTGAATATACTCTTTGCTCAGGCTCAAAAGCAATTGCAAAACTTATCAAAATTAGTTCCCACTTACAATAGCTGTTTATATGGGCTCTGGACTATTGGATTTGCTCGTATATGCATATACTTTAGTTTAAAAGTCATACGGCACGAAATGAGCTTCAACCTAGTAGGTAGCCTCGTAAGCTTAAGCCCGAACTATATAAACTTCGTTGATAAAAGGTTAAACCACTATAATATATTTCGAATGAAGAGATAGGGGGTATCAGCTTAATACCCGTACGTATAGCACTATCGGCAGGTAACCAACACCAGGGCAAGTTATACAACACATCAGTGGTCTTCCGGGTGACACCGAAACTGGTCGAGCCCCGAAGATATCGATGTTAACAGCGTCGGCCTCTACAAATCTGAGAAGACGAAGAGAAATTACAGGATGTAAGGATCATTAGTTCTCGGACACAAGTTCTAGATGTGGCATAAACTCCCGGAGCTTGAAATCGCTATCGTATTTCAGCTTTCGAGCTCGGGTAAGGCCTCCCTCCTGGTTGAACTACCTTTTTCGTTAACCTAGAGTGCATCTAACATAGATGTCGTGTAACTTTGGGGGCATACATCTAGTTTCAGTGAGTTGCAATTGGCGCCCCAAAATTGCTCCGAGATGCACCGGCGCCGATGCGGGTATCGGTACCGATCCCGGCCCGCATACATGTAACTTTGGTCAAATGGTACTGAACTAGGCACACGGGCAAAATTTATCACATTTTTGAGTCGTAATCCGGCGGTATGTGCCGGGTCAGTCATGGAACCAAGATCAAGATCAAAACGCTGTCTATTGCCGGTTGGACAAACGCTTCCGGGATGGATGTTTGGTGACAGCTTCGGTCATCCTTCACTTACAACAGGGATACCGTTTTGGTAAACACCTTACCGATTAGTGCTTTTACTAGCTGTGACGTGGACCAAGACCGGAGTGCGCATATGCGCATTTAATTGCGTGCTATTGGTACAAAACTTACGGGTATAAAAACTCCATTCAACATCCAAGGTTGCTCGGGCTCCCAAAGCACCTTTCAAACCTCGAGTTTAGGTCGTGAGTCGTCTTCCCGATTAGATTATTCATTTTAACTCATTTCTAGCTGTTTTATTTCAGCAATTTCATTCGTGATTAACTTGAAACTCCATCCAATCTTGAATCTACAATTGCAACCTTCATTATGGTATGAGCTGATTCTGGCACGAAGGGGGTACTCCAACTAAACTGTTTATCTGGATGTTATCAGTCCGACTTTAACTTCCGCACAAGTGAAGAAGCCTCCTGGCGCAACAACGCTGGTTCTAGGTACTTCAAGACAATTAACATTGAACATCCCAAAAATAGCATTCCCGTCGGTCTCAACATGATCGATATCGGGACAGGTGCCAACGTCCGTGTTAAGGCATATACCGATCGCATCTCTACTCGAGACGCCAACGAGGGAAACGGCGAATTCAATGCCGATATACACCTCGACAGCTGGTTGGATACTGAATTCCTCGCAGCTGGGTGTACCTGGCTCGACTTGTCTAGTAGAGGGCCTCTTGATGGCTTCCAGTGGGGGACTGTCAATTCTAGCCAAATGTTCGCAGAGAAACAGCAAAAGGTCAAGTTCCCTCGCCAGCCTGGGAGTGGCAAGGGATTTAATAGCCCTCCGAATGTCATCGTTTGGTTGCGGTCCCTCGACGTAGCTAAAGGACAGAACACCCGATTCGAGGCGTTCGTTACCCATATCACGACCCGTGACTTTACACTCCATCTGCGCTCGTGGGAGGGGACTCTAGTGTACGATGCGGCCGTCGACTGGATCGCGGTTCCGGCTGATAACTCAGAGGTTCGCGTAGGCCAGTTCACCCCCGAGGGGGACCCGTCGGAACTTGATGGGGGCAAGACAGGATACACCGAGAAGTTTGATTTCGATAAACCCTTCAGCCACCCTCCACGCGTGCTTGTAGCCCTAAACAAACTCGACGTCGGAAACGAGGCACACCTCCGGATTGAGGCAAATGCTCGGAACATTACTGAAGACGGCTTCGAGATGGTGATCAATTCATGGAGTGATACTGTGCTTTATAGCGGAGCGGCTGCATACATTGCCATCGAAGATATTGACTCCTGACTAGATTTCCGGGTTCAGGTCGATGTTGAGAATAAAGGTGAGTATTTGTGATGGAATTGGAATACATAACTGATGGGGTAGCGGTCAACTCACCTAGAACTATACGTATCCGAAATTGCGAGCAACTGGTCTTGGTACTTGAAATATACTGGTGCACTTATCACTTTCTTGCATAACGTGCATTAGTTTGTACCAAAAGTTTCACAATATAAAGTGTCTCAGCGTTACTATCCAACATATAAGTCGAAGAATTTTATTCGTGGGGCTGACATGTGCGGGGCCTTGAGCGGGAACTGTCCGGCATCCATGAGCGTACATGAAAATCCAAATATGCGATTAGTTATCCCCGGGCTCATGTATTGCCCCAAATGAACAATCGATTGCGCATATAATGTATGCTCTGGTACGTTCTGGAGTCCTAGCGTCAGCCAGCTGTGGTTAGTCCTCATATGCATCCTGTACGCGTCCGAGTTGCCGGCACGTTTATATATATTATCAACGCGTAGAATCCGTTATGATACCGAGATTGGTCACGATGCCAACTATTCCGAAGACTAATTTATATTGATGCGAGCTAATTTACCTTCCCGGGTTGCGTATAAACTGCCGAGAGTGAAGCCAAGAAAATGGGATCCTAGACTGTTGGTTGATTGGTGTGAGTTGGTAGAGCACGATTTATGTGCAAATGTATCAATCCCCATATGACTCGAGGTTCCGAATGCAAGTTCAAAACTAGCGACGTAAATCTCCTGTTGTTGCGAAATGTTATATGCAAGGTTTAGATTTTATTACCTAATATCATTTGTCCCTCGCGCTCCAGGGTCCCAGCTGGATCCATTGCACTCGTTGCCAACGCCTACTGCGCCTGATCACCATTTCACTAAACCTATTTGGCTTTGAACTTGAAGTTGACAACCGTCACAACTTGACCCAACCTCCCACCACGTCATGTCTAGACAGTCAACACCAGCCAAAGGCACTTGTACCCCGCCAAAGCGGCTGGTTGGCCCACGTCCCCTACATCTTGGGACGGGCTCACTTTCCCTGTCTTCGACGTCTGGCATTGCGTCGCCTCCGACTACTGCCCCTTTACCCCATCGTATGGGTAGCGTTTCTTATAGCCTGCGGGACGACTTTAGGCATGGAGATGAACAAGGCGAGAAACCGCGACTTGCACGTGGAGGAAGTTTGCGAGATGCTAATCCGGGGGGAAGACGGGGACGACATGGCCCAAGTCTAAGTATCGCTACTAGCATTGTGGGGGTGGGTGTAGAAGGGGCGCTGGAGAGGGCGCAACGAGAGATATTGGAACGGAAAAGACGGAGCGCGCCGGCATTGGACGACCAACCGCCTCCGGTGCTAACGCTGACCGAAAAGTGAGTAACTGGACTGGTTTCAACGACATCAGCTAATGCATATGCCAGACACAAAGACCTCCTCCACTTCATCGCTCAGAAAGAGGCTAAATGTGTCGAGCTCCGAGCTCAACTCGCTACACATGAGGCGGACTTATTACAACTCAAGAAAAAGTGGGAGAAGATCGTTGCCAAAGGCAACGACCGGCAAGCACGCTCAAGCTCGGGCGCCGTCGAGCTCGTACGTGGGATATTCGGCCTTGGGGAGCCTGCAATTCCATTTTCTTCACATGCACCTTCCCCCCAATCCTATTCATCGTCATCAGCTTCTACCCCGGGATATGTCTCCTCTCCGGTCTTGGCAACTTCGCCATATAGGACCGCCAAACCCCCTCTAACCACTGCTTCGCGAGCTGCCTCGAGGGGTCATTTCTCCCACACCCCACATTCATCATCGTCTTCCAGTTCAACGGCCCTAAGCTCGGGTAACACTACTCGTCTCTCTCTTTCTTCTGCCTCTTCACTGGGCGGCGCAGAACTCCTCAAGGAAAAGGATGAACCCGAGCCTGCGCGGGAGGTCGACGACGATGATCCGGATGCCTGGGGGCCATTCGAAACTGCACAGACTGAAGAGCCTGAATCTATTGTTGGGTCTGCATTGGGGTTAAGCGGGGTTGAATCGAAGGACAAACCTCAATACGATGCCACCCCAACGCAAAACCCATTATGGGTATCAAACGCAGTTGGAAAGAAGCTGGAAGGATTACGAGGGACTGAAGCGTAAGTCTCGAGTTCCGCTCAGGATGCACCCCAAATTGACCCTAGTGGCACAGGTTTGCGAAATCGACAAAGCGAGCATCAACTCTTTTGTCGGATGTGTCCAGCGCTTTGACTACTACTTTGAACACACTCGCCCCACCACCCGCACCATCCCTAACAAAACCATCGGGTCTCGGGACTGTCGCCTCTCGGCCAGGTCCAGCGATCCGACTCACTTCGCCCCAACCCAAGATCCTATCACCATCACCTGTTGCTAAATCATCCAAACCCACCCCAGCACCCATTTTCACTCGCCCTGTATCTTTGCTTGACGACGATGAGGGGGCGGGAGATGGTCTTGGGGCGGTCCTTCAGCCGAGCCCAAGTGCAAGCGCCAAGACAAAGGTGTCGGATACGGGGAGCGCCAGGACAACAAGCGATGCGTTTGGAGACGACTGGAATTGGTAGACGAATTGATTTTTACAAGCCACATTTGCTTTCTCAGGACTATTAGACAACTGTTGTGTCGTTTCTTGCTTACGATGACGTTTGTGTAACGATAATATATGATCATGAATAGTGTACGTTGGTTGTTTGCGTGTTGCTGTATTTTATAAGAAATCGATAATTCCATACCATGCCGGGGTGTTGCCAAATCTCTTGGTGCGGGTAGCCGCGGCAGGTCCTGATGCCAGCATCCATCCATCTCTCAATGGTCAAAGATAGCATCTGATTTTTCTATTCCAACGTCAGGATCGACAAGGAGTGCCCGGATCTTAGTGCTTGCTGCCCTCCTTCTCTGCGTCCTCAATAAACTTCCTAATGCTATATTGCGCAACAGTGAATTAATACATATAAAACCGCATCAACTCATAGACTCACAAACTTTCCTCTTCTCTGTATACCGATCGAACAGAAAATTATCAGAAAATTGCCATATTACACCCTAGCATTCGACGACTCACGATTCCCCAACCCCAAGCGCGCTCTTGACTTTGTCTACTACGTTATCGGGCTCCTTCTTTTTTGACCCGCCCATCTTAGTTGCCCCATAGGCGAGCGCGCCAGTAGTGAATAGGGTACCCAGGGAAAGGTATTCGTTGGCGATGCGGCGACCGGCGATGACGCTAGAAATATGTTCGATTATTGTTATTCGCGCGCCCGAACATATATGCTAAGTATCCCAGTTTGGATTGTACCCACTAGTATCCTCCCATGATGTTGTTTGAGTATTGACTAAGTCTGTGAGAGAGTGCGGACGAGGACAGAAGGGTATTACAAATAAATCTTTAGCACGTGATAATGTTCCATAATAGGCATTGAAGTTGAGACACATCGTATTCATTCTAGGTACAGCAACGAGCAACAAATTTGAATCCTTCTTTATAATTACTCTGGTATCTGAACATCGACCTCAGTACATTCTCGTCCAATGCCCCGTTTTACTGCTTCTTGGAGCATCTCTTTTGTCGTCGTTGCGCCGACACGGGTAATGCCTAGTGCTCGGACGCGAAGAAGGTCGTCGAGAGTGCGTATTCCTCCAGCCGCTTTTACTTGAACTTTTTCCGGGGAGCTAATCAAGAAATGTTACGTATTGTTGGCCTTTATTATCAGTGTAAGTGGGACTTACTGCTCCCGCATAAGCTTGAGGACGCGGTCTGTTGCCCCGGCATAGTTATACATTCCGTTGGGTTGTTTGACGAACCCGTACCCCGTCGAGGTTTTGACGAAAGCTACGTCGTGTTCAGCGCATATGTGACAAAGCTTGATTATATGCTCGTCCTTGAGGTAGTCTGTCTGTTCCAGAGGATAGATCTCAGTGTAATGGCAGGAGAAATAGATTTTATTCTTACTTCGAATATCACCTTTAGGATAGCCCCTCCTCCTCTGACTGCTGCGTTGATTTGCTTGATCTCCTCGGCAACGTAGTCCCATTCCCCGCTGAGTGCTTTGCCTACGTTGATAACCTAATTCAGGGTTTGACGATTTTTAGTCGAGATTTTCCGCATGGCGCATATACACTAGTAGATTAAGCTTACCATGTCAACTTCATGTGCACCCTAGGAGAAAATTAATCGGTAGAACGACTACAGGTTTTTATTCACGCACCTGCTTTACTACTTCAGTCGCTTCGAACACTTTTACCGCAGTGGTGCTGTTTCCGGCGGGAAACCCGATCACAGGGCAGACCTTGACGGTGGTACCTTCGAGAGCTTCGACTGCCATTGTAACGGCGTATGGTTTAACACAAGCTGCTGCTGCGTCAAAGCTGGACGTTTCAAGTTATATATGGCTTCGTGTGATAGGTACGACTCAAGGTACTCACCTCCTGGCTATGTTTAGACCTGCCAAAATTTCGGCGTCGGTCATGGTAGGGTGGAGTAGCGACACGTCTATCATTTTGGAAAGGTCGCGCAGGGAGACCTTTACTTTGACGGTAGGCATATTTAGTTAAGTGTATTGGAAAGCGAAGGGTGTTTTTTTTGGTAAGGTCTTGGAAGAGTAGTGAGATCAGATGTGTGAGGGAAAGGCTCAAATAGCTGGGCGCTTATATAGGCTAATGGACCGTGAGTCATTTTGGTCGGTTTGTTTCTCAACACATTTCTACGACATCCGAGTTGTTATTCCTGTGCAAGGTTGAGATTAGTATTTGAAAGTATATGGAATAGGAAAACGTCTATAGTCTGACGTAACGAAATCCACCTCTCGAGGTCGTTATCCACGGCTTGGAATTAGATGTCGTTTGGTCGCCCGCCTACCTTTTCCTCATTCACAGCCACACCCCCGGATCGAGGCTCATTCCCACTCGACCACGAAGGTAATGTACTTCTTGTTTTTTCGGGCGACATTGATCGATGATTGCCCAGGTGAATGTAAAGCTTTTATGACAAATTACCTACAATGTCTGCGAAAGAATAAAAATGATAGTACACCATGCCGATACCTCAATAAGGAGTACCTGGAATGCCGAATGAGCCGGTGTGGTGTTTACCACAAATCCTTTCACCATTCTAACTGCATTGCCTCGCAGGGGTCTAATGGAAAGAGACAACTGGAGAAACCTCGGATTGGGAGACGTACCGGATCCTGTATCCTCCGGAGCGCCAAATAAGAAAACATGAAACCTAGCTCAGGAGTTTCTGTGCCCGTCACGGGCTGCATTTCGAGCTGTTCCACGCATATCAGAACGTTTATTTACCCGCCTCTGAATAATTATCCTAAAAATTGATCTCTCACGGTTTACAGTATCAAAAATCCTTCTCCGCATTATCATGATTCATCTTTAAACAGATTTAAACATGTGGATCGGCCATATATAGGTATTTCTCTGGACGTCTCGTAAAAAATAGCATAAATTGATAAATTGGTCAACATTCTCGGTCAAAACAGATCGACTGATGCTGACAAATCAAAACATTTCCCTGGACTTCAGCGCTTGGTTCCAACCACCACATCACCTATGTCTTTTACTTGCTCTGCAGTCTAGCAAACGAATCGCAAGTGTTTAGCTACAGCCGATTATTATTTTACATCTCTTCTCTCAATTGGCGGAAATCTTGTTTCATTTGTATATAACAGCATGCCTCATGAAACCTCCATGTCTGCGGCCTCTCGGAAGGCCTGGAATCTCAAAGTCGTTCAGCGCCATGATCCAGATATTCTCTGTTTGTGGGACCAGGTAATTATCTCTCTTGATATCTGTTATATGATTTCAGGCGTCCCTGTGTCGCTGACCCAGCGTTTAACTTGCCCTGCTTCTAGGTGTCCTATGTGATGCTGATGCAGTATTCGTCCACCGGATGGTCAAAGACCTCTGTAGAGGGAAGCTTGTTTCTGTTCGATCGGTGCGTCATCTCAGTTGAGCTTTGTTCGTTTATCTCATCCCCCACGAAGTCGAGGATCTCCTCGATATGGTTTCTTCATTTTGAATAGGTCGTCATCCCAGAATTATATGCATCTCCTGACGCCCGAGGACAATCTTGAGGTTCTAGAAAGCTATGTTATCTTCCGGGCCAAAGGCAGTAAAGATGGTCGGTGAAATTGGTGCATGAGAGTCACTTTCCTGCCATCTGACCGAATCACTCATTAGCCCCTGTAATGGGGCTCTGGGCCAGCGATCCCGAACATCGGAGCCGTTTGGGAGAGGTTTTACTTGGGTAGGTTTGGAATGGCAGCTTGCTCTACTTGCACCCACTCGTTGATAGGCTCCACGCGCATATCAAGAGCGGATCCACGGAACCTTTCTTTGATCCTTCTGAGGTCTATGGTGTAACCCAGGGGCAACCTCCTGTGTCGTCCACTTCGCCAGCTACCGTCACTTCGACAAACTTTGTTCCTACCACTACATCGAGCAGCACACCCAGCCGAAATCAATCAACCTCCGAGTCTGGAGGGATGCAATCCTTGAACGATTTGTTCGCTCGGCTTAGCTCTTCTGCTTCCATGAGTTCTGTGGCTACGGCTCCTGAGCCTTCCCAACCACCATTTTTCTCCGCACAACCCACACAGGCGCCAATGGTCCCCAGTAGTAGTAACCCGCTAATATCATCCCAAGCAACGGTCCAGCCCGCCCCTGCACCTACTGGCCCCCTGCGAGGGCAAGCTCTGCTTGATAGTTTGTTTGCGATGGCATCTCCCACTCGGACTCCAGCGGCGATACAACCACCCTCGACAAACTCTGCTACGTCTAGTTCTTTTACCATGCCTCAATCCCAATCGTCCAGCACATTTAGCAACTTTGGCGCCCCTCCCTCTATGGTTCCCGCCAACCCCTCTCAATCCAACACACAGACAGCAACCCCGAACAAGGGCGGCGACCTTCTTGCACAGCTGTTTGCTAATCTCAACACTGGTTCGCAACAATCCACTAGTACTCCGCCCATCGCTCCAAAGAGCCAAAACCAGAGTGTGAACCATGCACGCACACCTTCGACCCCTCCACCGGTGATGTCCTCACTACCCCCCGACCCAGCGATCATCCACAGCGCTAAAGTCACACCCGAGCCCAAGAGTGACCGAAAGCGACACAATACCCGCCGAGGCTACGCTACCGATACATCCCCAAGACCGCACCATAGCCACAGCCACAGCCATAGGATGTCTGTATTCGACGAAGATGCAACCCATTCGCGGAGCAATTCCGAAGATGTACTAGCTGCGATTAACGGGAGTGTGCGCAATAAACCTCGCTCTGGACGTGCACTCGTCCCGTTCCAGAGTGACACCGGGCCTGTCTATCATCCCGATCCTACTCGCCCTCACGTCAGTAATAGGTTCCCGGCTGGCGAAAATGGAGAGGAAGAAAAGATCTATGCTATAGGTATAGAGGAAGAAGCCGAAGACGAGATTTTTTATGATGGACGTGGAAACGCCAATGGGGGCAAAGGTCCGAGTCCTAAGCGGCAGAGGCGTCGTAAGAATGGGCGCGGCGGGGCCAATGGCTCTGGGGGGCGCAACGGTGATGTCGCGAATCTCGATAGGCAAATTGCCGGCGAGGCGCTGATGCAGGGTATCGAATGGGACGACGGTGTGGTGGACAAACAGTTGTTCCTCCAGTCTATTTATGCATTGCTGGTAAGATATTTCTTCACTTTCTTCGTGTGAAGTCTTGACCATTTTATGCGTAGAACGAGCAAGAATTTGTCGATCAATTGTACAACGATTACAAAATTGCTCAGACTCGACAGGCCAAGTGACCTAGGCAGTTGTTGACTCTCTCACCACTTAGGCCTTGTTTGTACAGTTTACTACTGATTCAGAGCTGACTTGTGGTAATTGTATGTTATATATCTGCTTATCGATGTTGTATGTGACAGTAGATGATAACTGAGCTCTCGGTGGAACTTCTACCCAACTCGCTGGATCCGGAGCGCTAGATCACATGCTACAATCTTGTACCAGTTAGGACCGCGAGTGGCTGGATAGATTGCACCACGATCACGCCAGCACCTGTGGCAACTTGGTTCTTGCCCAGTCTGGTAGCCCGTGTCCAGCGCGCCTGAACCGGGAGTGGAGCTTCTCTAATGAAACCGTCATGCGGCCAATAACGTTCTGTACGCATACAATTTTAATTTAAGGATTATTGGCTCAACGTGCAGGGATCGAAGTACGAGTTTGCACCTCGCAACCTAGGATCAGGTCGCCCGTATCATTACAGGTCATGTGACAAACCGACAGCATATAACCTGGGACCGTATGGATGGAGGTTATAAAAGATTTGTGTAAGGGTAAAATAGGCTTGAGTTGTAAACATAGATAAAACCTAACTATGTACGCATTGCACGCAGAGGACTCCCATCCATTAGGACGGTATTAGTGGACAAGAACTTGGTAGCTCAAATGCACTAGCTGAAGGCGGAGCAATCTCCCATTGTACTTGGCGGTGCTTTAAATGTGACGTACAATACCACTCATCAGTAATATAAAATTACTGTTGTCGATGCTTGGTAACGTTTCTCGAGTGCAATTTTTCCAAGCCCGGCATCAGAAATACAAATCAGGTCCACTGAGTCTAGAAGCAGCATCATGATTCATCATTTGTTCCCGTACCCAAAGTTGATCCCGCTGTTTCCTCCTTTTGATTCCTCAGGGAGAGTGGGGCACCACGCATTTATTTACTCAGCTTATTCGTCTGAATGGTTGGATGCGCGTCCCTAGTTATATAAATGCATCAATCGATGTTCGACCCACTATCTCGTGAGCGCTCGTGAGTGGTCGCGAGTGGTCGCGGGAGACACGAGCGGGAAGAGTTAAGCACCCTCGTTTCCCTCACGAGCGCCGACCGATTGTAGCGACACAACGGAATCTAGAAGCTCCCATAATATAAGCAGCTGCAGCCGATCGCGAGACCATAGTAAATTAGAATAATAAGCAAGGCTCGCGAACTTAACCACGTGAATATGCCACCTCCATATAATGATTAATTGCGATCAAAAAATGACTGTAAGCCAATGTATGATTCGATTTATTGTAGCTTCCTGCCCGGCTTCATATCACGGCACCGCGGTGCTGCGTATTCCTGTCATAGTAAAAATGTCTAAGGGAAAGCGTGTATAGTATGGCATATGTAGGAAGAACCCACCTTCCAACCTAAGGTTTACACTCTTTGTTTTGTGCATATGGGGCGGAACCACCTCTACAAAGCCCGCCGTGCTCGGTAAACAGGGGGGTTAGCTCCTGAGGCTCCCAAGCAGTCAGGAGACTCAGGAGCGCTCCCGATAACGCATGAGCAATTACTCTAGAATCACTCATGATGTATCAGGAGCACTCCGGATATTCCCGAGCGCCCAGGAACCCGGGGAGCCAACCCCCATATTTCCCGAGTGCTCAGGAGCAAAATTCGACTTTGCAGAGACCCCAGGACTGTTTACACGGTTGGGGTTAGGCCAAAATGCAATCATAGAATGTACTTAGACTATATTTTCGGTCGTTTGATACTGGTGTTATAGTGAAGTTATGTAACTTAGATAGATTTGAGATATAACACATGTGCCTAATATGCGTACACGGCTGAGGATTCCAGTCCTTACTGTGTCTAACTTTAAGGGTGAACACTATAGGGTAGTGTGCTAGTCCCATGTTCATGGGGTGTTTTTCACGCGTAGCCACGATCATATTTATGGAACGGTATTTCTAGCTGGTCTAATTGCAGGTGAAGTTGTTATTCTATTGAGCAGGATACGAATGTGTTACAATTGGGCGCGGGTCATGGCGATGGCGTGTCATCGTGAAACTAATGTAATCACATTTAAATATTTCTCGATGGCCCTATATAGCATTATATAGAAAAAGGATGCGCGGGAACGTCCATCAGAGCTCCTCGTACAGAATAGAATTCGAACGAGGAACCACATCATTTACTTCGAATTCTCTTGTCCGAGAACTTTCTATCAATGTCGAGGGATCCAAGCGAACAGATAAGGACGCCATGTAAGCTCATTTCCGCTGCGTTAACCAAAATGGGAACTCCCTCGTTCATCTGACTAGGTAATCGATCGCCCTTATGTTTCAGATATAGTGCGGAATAATCCATAGAATTCTGCTTGGAAGTGCAGCACCTCGTGTTTTTGGGAAAGGGTGATCGCATGAAACAGGCTTAAGACAGTGGTGAGAAAGCATTGGGAGATAAGAATCGTGTGGAGCTATTGTAACTATAGTGGGGCGGTGTTAACACTGGCAATATTAACGTGATGGGCTACTGCCATGAGCACTGGCCTGCTAATTATTCAGAAATGTCAGGCCGAAAATCGAGCCAGCTCAAATACCAAGTTGCAATTTACTACAGGTAGTTGCCCGCCTTAGATTATGCAGAAATCTGGTTAAGTTATCAGATGAGAGTAATAGTGGGTGCCTTCCCGTAAGGAAAAGACCAACAGTTTAGGTCGCCTAAACGCCGGATGCTGACCAACGTGACCGGATGCGGATTCGGGGGATCGGCTCGGGTGAAAAAACGTGACACATCCGAATAGACCATGCCCGAGGACTGGCCTAAACGGTCAAAACGCGGTCAAGTTTAGGCGAGGGGGGGGTACCCCTCGCCTAAACATTGGAGGTAACCTAAACACATAGAAAATGTGTGTTAATGTATAAATACAGAATAGTGTACATATGATGCGAGCAATTAAGTACTCCACATGACACCGCAGATTGAACTTTGCCCTGCCGCTGCCGGGAACTGATCAACAATCACTGGCACCATCGCAGATGACGTAGCCAAAGGCAAGCCAATCGTGCTTTTGCACTCGATGATTCTCTCTTGTGTCATATATGCAAATTTGGTTGAAATTGAGCTCATGGCTTGCCATACAACCTCAGGCATGGCTCAATTTATTCATACAATTAATCCATATTGGAATTATAGCATATATGCGTAGATTTTTTTGTATAATTTCAACACACAAGATCTGCCAATGTGTATGTCCCCCAAGTTATAAGGCCAAGCAAGGAGGGCCACCACAACGTTAACTGGCCCATTCACTACACTACTTAAGTCTTAATTCATAATAGATATATTGCTATATTCACATAACTATTATTCTCATTTCTTTTCACTCTGACGTACTGGCTAACAGGGTTCAATTGGACGGGCGCTATTACAACTCAAAAGCCTGGGCAGCCCTGTCAGCATAGTGTACCTAAGAGCCAGCCTCCCACTACCTCCCTCTCCCCTGCTGGCTCAACCCATCTGAGCTTGGCTGTCTTTAGGCCGCACGTTTAGGCTACCTCAATGACCACAGCGTAAACGGGCTTACGGGAGGTGGGTCTGGTCACACGACTTAACTGATCACGGGGCGGACTCGGCCCGCATCCGGCGGACCGTGGTGGATCCGCTTTAGGCCACCTAAACTTGTTTGATCGCTTACGGGAAGGCACCCAGTTATTGCAGAAACGAATTTCATTTGGTCAGGTCGGTCGAAGGGCCGCTTACTTAATCAGGTACAGGTGTCTTGGGTTTCCTGTCTTGGCCGTCGACAATCATGATCGTGATTCTCGTGACTTTGCCGAGCCTCTGCTCCCAGCACACACATAACCCCAGGCGCCCACCCAACTTTGAGCTAATAGAAGTTCCGGAGGCCTTTGGTCCTATTCTCGTGGTTCTGTGCTTGCTCATCGACTTTTCTTTGTGGTTCAAATGTCGAGTATAAGGCGCCATCCCATCACAGCGGGGGGTGTTGGCGGCTATGGCGGTCAGTAACTTATCCCGCACTTAGAGATTTAACTTAGTTTCAATTACAGCACCTAAGAATAAGGGATCGGGCATCTTAATGACAGCTTTTGCGGCATTTGGTGGTATCCTTTTCGGATACGATACTGGCATCATCAATGGTGTAAAGGAAATGAGAGTAGGTCCTCCGAGTGATTGTTTCACGTTTTACTCATTTTTTCTTGTAGAACTGGCTCCAAACATTTGGCTATGAAACTGATAAAGGCGAATGGGATATTACGACGAGCACAGAATCATTGATTGTTTCTATCCTATCAGCAGGCACCTTCTTTGGTGCTCTTTTTGCTGCACCTGTGGCTGATAGACTTGGTCGAAAGGGGGGTCTTATTTTAGCCTGCATTATTTTTTGCATAGGCGTCGGGCTCCAGACCGGTACCACAAGCGTTGCTGTTTTTGTCGGCGAGTTTGCACACTTTATATGTGAAGGACATAATCTGATGATTCACACAGTCGGCCGAGTATTTGCTGGGCTGGGAGTTGGTATGGTTTCCTGCTTAGTTCCCATGTATCAGTCCGAGTGGTAAGCTTTTTCAAATCATCCCCCCCCCATCTCACTCACGTATTATCTTAGTTCGCCCAAGTGGATTCGCGGCGCTGTCGTCTCTGGCTACCAGTGGGCCATTACATTTGGTCTCCTACTCGCCTCGCTCGTCAACAATGCGACCAGGAATCGCCAGAATCACTCAGCTTGGCGCGTTCCGATTGCCATTCAGTTTCTTTTGGCATCCATCCTCGTTATTGGCATGATCGCACTTCCAGAGTCCCCTCGCTACCTCATAAAGCGTGGACGTGATCAAGACGCTCAGCGCTCGCTTGCTCGTCTTTTATCGCTTCACCCTGAGGACCCCGAGGTCGAGACGGAGCTAGATGACATCCGTGCCAACTTGCGCGAGGAGGAGGAGCTAGGCTCCAGTTCATATGCCGACTGCTTCAGACAGGGCCCCAATAAGATCCTCACTCGCGTCATGACTGGTGTATTCTTGCAAGCATGGCAGCAACTGACGGGGATCAACTTTATCTTTTATTATGGTACCACTCTCTTCACGAATATAGGCATCAAAAACCCCTACCGAGTCGCCATTGCAACCAATGTTGTTAATGTTGGTATGACCATTCCTGGTATCTACCTCATCGACAAGATTGGCCGGCGTCGCCTACTCCTCATCGGTGCTGCAGGCATGATTGTTTGCGAATATCTTGTAGCCATAATCGGTGTTACCATCTCCGTCGACAATCAAGCTGGCCAAAAAGTTCTTGTAGCCTTCGTTTGCATCTACATTGCCTTTTTCGCCTCTACGTGGGGGCCAATCGGATGGGTTCTCCCTAGTGAGATCTTCCCTCTAGCAATCCGCGCTAAAGCCATGTCACTCTCCACTGCGTCGAATTGGCTCTGGAATTTCGGCCTGAGCCACGCCACGCCATATCTCGTTAACGACGGAAAGGGCAATGCAAATCTTCGGGTCAAAGTGTTCTTCCTCTGGGGCTCGACATGTGTAGGGTGCCTGCTGTTTACCTATTTTCTAGTACCGGAAACCAAAGGACTATCGCTCGAACAGATCGATATCTTATACCAAAACGTCAACGCCATTCACTCTGTTGCATACCGACGCCAGTTAATCGAGGACGATGTACATGCCGCGGATCCCGATGCGATTGCGCGTGTGACGTGGCGAGTGGCCCACGAGCATGGATTGCATGGGTTCCGTTCGACCAAGCCTCGACCCGAAATGGAGGAAGTCCGACGTGATGACGTATGAAGGCGATTTTCTTGGTTCTTACTGGACACTGTTTTCTCTTGTTTAGGCTTTGACAGGTTGTAACACATCACCTGTATTATTACTGGGTATCAATTAAAATTTTACTTGACCTTTTAAAATAACCAACTGCAGTGCTAGCAACGCCACCAGGAGAGATATGAAGCCCCTCCAAGCATAAAAAATGTTCTAGATCGTGGCGTGTTGCCAGTTCCAAGCCGTATTCTGCTAGGCAGGTTCAGCCTTGAATCGTTCATCTTTCTCTCACGTAGGGCTCTGAGGTTATAGTACCAATAGTTGCGCGACCCTAAACTTATTGGATATAGGTTGGACTTACGCTATCTTCGTGACCGACCCTGGCCGTCTGGCAACCTTTTCGGCCTTTAAGACATTAGCGCGGCGGCTCAAAAAGTGTCCAAACCACCACCTGAAGGTTTATTGAAAACCGGTGGGAATTATGCATTAATCGTGAATTGGCTCGAAAACTAACTTTAGCAATGTCATGATGTGTGGACTTTGTGGGGTGAGGCTAGGGTATGTCGCGCTCACCTTACATTGCAATAGCACCAGACTAACCCGTGCTCCAAACTGGATTATATGCTGCTTTTTGTGCCATAACCCCTAAAGTCAGCCGCACACTATTAAAAGACTGCAGCGTGAGAATGTCTTCAGTGAATTTCATAGGTACTTGAGGTTTCCAGACCCATAGGATCAAGTGTGGGTCGTGTCTCGCGATATCCATGTGCCATAAATCCCCACGCCCCCTCGATGGGAGACTATGCTAGCTCCCCACCTCTGTTATCCTGAATAACTAACTTACACATAATGCATGATCTCACTACGGTTGGTGGCATTTTAACGTACCTTAAGGGTACTCGGTTCGCTGCTACAAAGGTTTATCCTCTATCGGGTGGCAATTCGGCTTTCATTTATCGTATCCTATTGGAAAACCCCCTCCCCACTGGGGAGAGCGTCGTCGTTAAACATTTTGAGGAGTATATTTCTGGCTACAACTCCACGAAGCTGAATGTCAAACGGGCGGTATGTGGGCCACCGTTACTGATACAACTTTGCTAATATACCTCGTTGGTCGCATTAGATGTTCGAGTACGAGGCGTTAAGCGCATTGGCTTCGTCAGGCCTGTTCGACGCCAATAGCACAGTTCAAACCCCTATTCCCATACACTATGACCCTGAAACATATACGGTCTTCATGACAGACTTGGGCTCTCCGATCGTGCTCAGTCAGGCTCTCGAGCATGCTCTCATGGAAGATTACGAGACCGGTTATGCACTTGCATCTGAAGTAGGATCGGCGCTTGGAGATTTTGTCGGGCGATTCCACGAATGGAGCGGGCACCATGGCCAGTCTGCCCTGCGTAGGCTTTTTGTGGACAACTTAGCTGCGATTCAGGGAGGCTTAGGGTTCCATCACTATACCATGCTTTGCGCTGCAGAGAGGTTCGGACTCAAGCAAAGTTGGATAAAAGAGATCGTGGAGGGGGAGCAGACCACCGCTGCGGTAGGCGATGAGCCTGGGTTTGTGCTGACCATGGGAGACTTATGGTTTAGTGAGTAAAGTTACTATATGCGCTTTCCAAAGTTCTTTACCTACTCATACTTTCGTCACGGCAGGTAACATCCTGGTCCTCCGAGTGCCCGAGAGCGGGGAGCTGAGAATTTATATTATCGACTGGGAAGTAGCCCGAGTTACGACTCCCGAGTTTGATATCGGAGAGCTCACAGCCTGCGCACTATCGTTCGGGCGAACATACTATCCTCAAGGCGACTTCCCGTTCATTCCAGCCCTACACAAGTCTTATAGAAAATATCGTACGTTGGACCCTATTCGAGTCGCCACCGCTACGGGAATAGACACACTAGGTTTCGGGACCTCACGAAAATGGGAATTAGACCGAGGCGAAGAATTTTTGAATACGATTGCATTGGACGGGTTTGAGTTGCTCCAACTTGCCCACGATGGTGACGAACAAGCAATAAAGAGGAAACCCGTGGTCAAGGAACTGTTTGCCCCACAGCCGCTGAAGACGAACTTGATCCACGAAAAGGTGCCTGACAAGGAAAATGGAGTATATATGCAGGCAATAAGTGTATAATGGCATCGAAAATCGCCCGAGAGTGTGCATTTAGGTACAGTAGTGTAGTTTAGTCTTGACACAAGTCAAAGACAAGAATATGGGCGAGCTATAAAAATGTAACGAATAGATATGCATCAACACGCGTGGATATAGACAGTCGAGTCAATTACAGAAAAGAGCAAAAACGGATGGCAGGCTGGCGTGGCCATCAGCTGTGTCGAATAACTACACATGTATATAAACGAGGGTAAGCGGGCGGCAGGCTACACAAGTTGATAAACTTCAGAGGCTGTTAGCAGAAGGTCGTAGCCACGCGCGCGGCGTAGACGAGTAAAAATACGTTATACTGTGATTACAATTGCTAGCTCCACGCGATCGCGCGAATTGGAAAGTACTGTCCAACAGTGTTCGCAGTGGGGTTTCAAAAACTTACACTTGTGCTCGATCATCTCCGCATGTGACCCGCACGCGTGCATTACTTGAAATCTCAGGCTTGTGCTAGTAATATACGTGTGTTCACGATTTTGTAACAGACTTGCGATCCCTGACCATGCTTGACCGGACTCCCATCGTTTGCTTGCGACCTGAGCCTTGGTTTTGAGGGTGGCAAGCACGAGAGTGTGTTTGCTCTCCTCCGAAATCGAGTTCTAATTAGTGTTTGGAGAATTTATCTTGTGATTTCATGAATGGAGTGGGCAGGGCACAATAACCAGTTATGCTCTGTGCGAGCGCAACCGCTTTAATTTTTGGGCCGAATTGACGATAATCACCCGTGCTACAAGATTTGAAATGTCAAGAAGGGTTGGATGAGGGGAGGGAAAGCTAGTTGTTACTGTAGTGGGTAGCACTAAGCTAGTGATCGGCCCCTCAACGTTGTGTTGCTAATTGATAGTGAGGACTCGTTTAGTGTGTAAGGCGACTCTATGCGCCTCCTTGAAGAAATTCTCACGTGCTTATAATTGTACTTGGGAGCCAAGGAGTTGATATTACATGGCTGGTAGCCTATGCACTATAATCTTCAAGGTGACTGCCTAATTCTACGCAAATTGTGTACAGCAAGCCTTATTCGAGTGGCCACCGCGCGATGGGAACATTCGTACTAGGCTTTGGGACGCTATTTGTAAAATAGGGTGAGCTGGGGCGAAGAGCGTTTGAGACAACCGTTTGGGTCCAGAGTTGCCCATAGCGGCGAACAAAGTGATAGGATAAGTGCACAATCAGATACCTGTTTGCCCCCCAGCCGCCACAAGCGAACCTGGTTTTCAAAAAGGCGCCCTGGGAGATCAAAAGGAACGGAAATGCATATAAAGGAAATAGACTGTAAACAGTACAATAAGAAGTTTGGATCTACAAGGTTGTATCCTCCTAGTTTGTAAAAGATGTATTCTGTGTAGGCTGATGTCTACGATGGCAAGGTCTGTAATTACACATGCGCAGGTCCCACGATGCCTATTGGTCGAGTCATGCATAATATATACCCGCTGTTGATCCTTGTCCCCCATTCCAGCAAATTCAATTTTGAGGATCTATCCATTTCGAGCGGTGACTCGATGCAAATCCGAGCTCACTTGGCTACATGACCTTCCACACCGCAGTCTTGGCACGAGCAGAACAATTCCCTCATTTATCCCGGCGAGCACGGCAATCTCCTCGTACCCCAACGGATACATCCAGCGCGATCAGCATCAATATCATGACTTGGCACGCGTAGCTTGACTCGAGCCGTCCACCGCTCGGTCACCACATACCCGGGCCCGAAAAAAAAAGTACCTTATAACCCGACCGCGATCAACCAATTGCAAGACACACGACCAAACCATGGCTAATTATAACCTATCGACCGTAACTGGGCTTTTCGAGTACCTTGCGACGACGCCATACGCCGCAACCGACGAATCAAGCGTCCAGACGTTGAGCGGTGGCCATTCGGGGTTTTCGTATCGTGTGGTGTTGAGGGAGGCGCTTGTGACGGGAGAGACGAGCGTGGTGGTTAAACACGTTAGAAACATGTCGCCGAATCCTGACTGGACTTGGATACTCAAAGCGGACCGAATGGTGAGTTTGGCGTATAATTTACAACCGGCACTGAGGAATGGGTAGGACTTTGAGCGCGAGGCGCTCGATATGGTTGGATCGTTTTGTGCCCCGGATGGGACGGTGCAAGTTCCCCGTGTGTTGCATTATGACCGAGAGATACACGCGTTGATTATGAGTGATATCGTCGGGGCGCAAAAACTGTCGGCGGTGTTGATTGAATGTATTCAACGAAGAGACGCGCCGCGTATCCGCGAGCTCGGATCAGCGCTTGGAGATTTCATGGGCCGGTTTCATCAATGGACGAGTTTACCTGGTCAGGCTGGGTTGCGGGCGCGGTTTTTGGAGAATGAGATATCGAGGGACGATGTGTTTCAGATTCGCTGGGAGTTGACGCGTATGACGGTGGCCAAGTATGGACTTGGGCAGAGCTGGATGGAAGATATGATTGCACAGAGTTTGGGCGATGCAAAGCGGGGTGGAAATGTGATTGCGATGGCTGACTTTTGGTTTGGTAAGTGCGTGATGGATCTAGGATCGTGCTGATGCGGTAAATTAGATAATATCCTGGTGGTGGGGTCTCGGATATACATTGTTGATTGGGAAACGACGAGGTGTGCGCGGGCCGAGCTGGATATAGGGCAGTTTGCGACTGCGGCGTATAGCCTGGTGCACGTGTGGCCGATGGAGGGATTCCCGCTTATGGACGCGTTCTTGAAGAGCTACGGGGCGCACATGGCGGTTGACATGGTGCAGCTGGGAGTCGAGATGGGGCGAGACATGCTGAGCTTTGGTGTGATGATGCCATGGGTGCGGCACCTCGACGACAGCGTCAAAGAGGCGATCGCACGCGCCGGAATGGAGATTCTCGCTGCCGGACATGGGGGAGATGTGGCTGTACAGTTAGCCTTAGCGCCGGCATGACAAATCAGATTGAACCATGTGCTCGGGGTTGGTTCTGTGCAGCATATGCACATGGTCGCTGCTATATATGCCCACGCGCAGCCCGAGACCCGCACATGTCTCTGTTGCGCCAGGCTCTGAATCTCCCACGCGACGGGCCGTCGTATGCGCCGTCGGTGTCGGTCCGCTCGCTCGCTGCGTCGCTGGCCTCGTCCGTCCGCGGCCCTCCCAAGCGCCGTCAACCGCGGCATCCCTCGGACCTCGGCCGACCGGCGTTTGCGGCGCGCCATCCGGAACTTGCACTCGTCGATGGCATCGAGGCAGACAGCGCTACACAAGCGCCGACGACGAGCACCGTTCGCAGCATCGAGGAGCGTCTCTCGCTTGTTGTGCACCATTTCGGCGAACCCGGGGAGCGGGGAATCGTGTTCTACTCGGCAAGTAAGTTTAAGTGGCCAATTCCGCTGTTTGTGGCGCGTTTGACGTGACGTGTAGCGTCGGTTAGTGGCGAGCTTCGGTTGGCCGTGTCCAAGCAGGATTCCATCGAGTCGATCCATGTGTCGGTGGGTGGCACGGCTTGGTGGTGTCCCGAGACTGAGTTTCATCAGGTTGCGCTCAAATCTGCATGTACGTTTTCAGACGGCGAGTCTAGTCCGATGGAAATGCGCGCTGTGCTCTGGTCTGCCGCAGACCGCAAGTCGGGCGAGTTTCAACCGGGAACATATGTATTCGTAGGTGTACCAGCAGGTTGCGATTGGTACTGATCCCTCGCAGCCGTTTGCGTTTGACCCGTTTCCGGAGAGTGTGGTTGTTCGACAGGAGGAGAAGAGCTCGGTCACTGGGAGGGTGCGTGTGTTGTTTTTGCACTGGCCGAGTGACGAATGTATGCGCTTTGTAGCCTTTGGCGCGGGTCCCGTTGCCTCGTAAGTCTCGTCTTTTGTTGTGGGCGCTTATGTAACGCGCACACAGCTTCGTATAGCGTTCGTGCGCCGCACTGGATGGGGCGAATAGAGTACGAGATTGCGCTGGTTATCAAGCGCAGAGGCATGCGGCCAAATGACTAGTATGTGTGTATTCATTTTGGGTATGTACACTCATGTGCGAGTCTAGTATCCAGCTTCCGCTGGTGTTCCGGCCTCGTTACAAGTTGAAACCCCTGCCCCCGCCGCAACCGTTTCCATTGTTCCCGACCCGGGATGATTGGCCTTTTGAGAGGGAGACGGTGGGCGGGTGGGTTTTGACTCCGTTTGGTGGGCGAGGCAAGTGGAGTGGTCTAGACCGGGTCGAGATCGAGGGGCTGGTGCGTTGATTGAAGTGGTATAAGCGCCGACTGATAGTTGTTAGTTGGGTATGCCGTGCCCGACGGTGGTCGAGGCGGGATCTGCGGTCCGGGTTGCGGTGTTGTTGTGGAGCCCGCACGGGACGGCGCTCAAGCAACTTTCCGAGACGGCGCGGATTAGGTTGGTGAGGAGCCATGTCATGGGACTGGATGCGCTGAGTCCGTCGAATCGAGCGAATCGGATTGTGTTTGAGGAGGAGCGGTGGGAGGGATCGATTTGGCCTGATGGACAATCTGGTCCGAGCGCACAACGTCGAGCCGAGGCTAGCGACTCGGACGACTCGGAGGATGGGTTTCCTGGTGCGGGGATGGGGAGTATCGTGAGGCTGACCGGGTCGGTGTGTGTGCCCGCACAGGGCGTATTGCCGAGCTTTCGGTACAAGAATATGGCAGTCGAGGCGAGTGATGTATGTTGGTTTGGGGTGTCGTCATGCTTACCTGGGTGCAGTATCTCGTGCAGGTGGTTCTGGCCCATAAAGACTATTCGCACGCATCGCCGAGTGGTGGAGTCGTGGGAGAGGTCCCGGTGTGGGTTGTTGCGGGATCGCGGGGAGAGCGGGCGGTGACTGGCCAGCGAAGGCTAGTGGGGCGGAGCATAGTGGGAGTTTCCCGAGATACGAAGCGTATGGCGTGCGTTCGTGGGTCTGAGTGACCTCATTGTAGCCTGGGGAGTGTAGCTTGGTCGGTGTGGTTGTTGGCTGGATTGGGTCGGATCTTCAGGGCCGGGCGGTGTCAGATGAATAAAACAAGCGCTAATTGCATCTCGACCGGACGACCACCACACTACTCACCCCTAAACTCGCCGTAATTAACATTTAAAGTTGATAGTGTGCTTTTATTGCACCATGGTTCCCCCAACGACTATATCACTCGAGTCCCCATCGAGTATCAGCGACTCGCCATCGTCGCCTGTGTTTTCCCCGATGGAGTCGTCGGTTGACTCTGTGACGAGCGCAGAGGACGTCACTGGCACCCCCGTTCGACGGCGGTATCCAGCGCACCTGTCGCGGGGATCTCCCCGCAAACCGAATACAAGCCAGTACGAGACAATGGAGGATCTGCTGACGGCAGCGGGATACTCTGTGACCCGCGTCTTTACGCCAGAGACAGAGCGGGTCCAGAAGGCCGAGCCATCTGGCGGCATTGGGACGATGGTCGCTGGCTGGTTTGCGAATATGCTGCCCGCTGCGTCGATCAGAGCCCGTTTGCGCTCCTCTGCCCCCACCCCCACCCCCGACCCCGTCGAGGACGCCGGAGCGAATCCGTTTTTGCAAGAGGCTTCTCGGGCGACGCGCAGTGTGAGCACAATGGATTTTTTATTTTATTGTTTTATGCTAATATTGCTTGGTTTGGAATAGCTGCGCACCCAATTGATGACTCGGGCGCTGAAGCCTCATTCCTCGAGGGCTTGCCAGGACCCCCAGGCTCTGCGCCACACGTCGTCGGCCCCGTCGTTGCCACGTGCCGTGTCGGGGCGCCGTCGCGGGCTGCCGATGGCCTGGCGCGAGCTCGACGCACCCAAGGCGTGGAGCGGCGGATTTGTGGCCAAGCCAGAGACACATCCCACCCGCGGCTGGTTTGGCTCGACTCGCTCGCTCGACAGTCAGCAGCTTGGTCAGCCAACGGTGCATCGGGTGCGCTCGGCGCCTCGCATACACGTTCCTGCGCCTGCACCGCCTGTCCAGCCCACTCCCGTCGTACAGCCCAGTGTCGTCGTCTGTCGCTCCATCTCGAGGGCCTCGAGTCCACCCAAGTCGGGCAAAGACCCGGAACACGACGCCCAGCTGTGTCTCGCGCCTGAGCCATCTCTGCCCGATGGCTTGCCCCCCACCCCGTGTCGGCCGGTGCTGCCCAAGCAGCATTCGAATGGCTTTCTAAGGCGCCCCCGTCCACAAGTTGTTGTTCCGCTCGACGACGACGAACCCGACTTGGCCTCGATTATCAATGCGTTTAGGCCCCCATCGGAGCCAACCAGTCCCACCCGTCGCCAACGCTCCATACGAAGCTTACGTGCCCTATTGAAGGATCCCAAGTTTCCCGACGTCCCGGTGGTCTGTGTTGCCAGTCCAGCCACAGTGAGCGCCGGCGGTCCAGGCCGGGCGCTGTGGATGAGAGGCGATGCCTAGCGATGAGGTTGCATACTTGGGTCTTACGTTGAGTTTATGAATCGGTTATTACTGAATTATTGGTATTTGTGACTTTGACTAGTACTGTATACAGTGTATTAAGTGGATGTATTATGTCATAATTTCCTTTTGACGCTTCCCCTATTGAGAGCCCCTTTTTCGGGTATTTGAAGCAGCGAGTGGGTGTGGATTAGCGTACTTTTATCCACCACACCACACTCTTTGTATTAACATGTCTCTCTCTAACAAATCCATTTCTTCCAAAAAACATGTGCGTAGTTGTCCATTGAATCGTCAGGTGCTCGAGAATGCCGATTGCTTGTGCGCGGTGAGTGGCGATTCGCGGCATCTTTAATATGCTAAGTCGGATAGGTGGACTATGTTACGTTGTATGAAACAGGCCTGCCTTCGCCTGCAGACTCGGAGTTTCCAGCCAATGTCCAACTTGAACGTGCCAAACCGAGTAGATTGACCCGAAAGAGGGACGTGACGGTCCCTAGTCCCCCGCCAACACCAACCACGTCTAAAGCCCATGTAAGTCGACTGGAACAATTTTATTATTTAATTACCGACTTGTATGTTAAGGGGTATGCGTCGACTTGGCCAACTGCAAGTGCGCCGGGCATGGTTTTGTATTATCCTTCGAATTCGCCCTTGGATGCGCCCATTTCTGTTGCGGCCCCGAGTGTGGATGAATTGTCCTCCGAGGAACCTGCCCAGCTGGCGAAACGGCGTCGTTGCAAGGCGAGCGGTGTTGCGCGAGCAGCTCGCAAGCTCAAGGAGCAGCTCAAGGAGAAGCCCAAGGAGAAGCCCAAGGCCAAGACGGACCAGCCCAAGAAGAAGCGAGCCAGGGCTGTAAATGGGGCTCGTTGGGTGCTCAATCCTACTCCGCCGACTGAAAGTCCCAAGTGCTATTTTGGGGTGTTTCGTGTGAATCTTGGCGGTGCGGGGGATTGTGCTGGTGTTCCCGAGACGTTGTATATGCAAGAGTATACGCGGGATGTTGCGGTGAGTTGGTGGCTGGTTGACGAGGGTGTGGATATTGATGGTGGGGTGTAGATGACGACTTTGGAGTATGTTCCTAGTGTTGAGTGAGACGGGTTGATGGCCATGGACAGATTTGTATTTCTAGTGTATATTGTAGTTTTTGTCATTTTACGTTGTTTAGTTTTTGCTTGAACGGGTCCGAATGGACTGTAGGATTATGAATGTGTGTAACGGGCTCTTTTACGCCCTTGGTTTAACAAGTCGATATAACTTGGGAAGTCTCACGATTGCAAGGGGTTTGAATATTTAATTAATTGTCTGACGCACCGCGGAGATTTCCTCAACGGACATTTCACTCGCAGGTAGGAAGCTAGGGAAGCAAATTGTATACGTTTTTTTTGGCGAATGTCAGGACCAATGCCGAACACGGCGGTGAGATGTGCAGGAGCATTGACTCGCTAGCGTTTGTCTTGCAATAGTTGCTTGTGTGTTCAAGCAAGTTACTATAACATGCCTCACGAGAGAGGATCGAACCAATGGGGCTATCAAGGCGCCGGTCCCGAGCTCCGAGGTCTATACCGGTACGTACTGTACGCATGTATGCGATCTTGTTCTAATACACTCGATGCTTAGGATACAGTGTTTCCACGACTTTAATTCGCTGATTTTTCAAATTTGGTCTCATCTCGAAATTGAACCTGCTTTCTGCAGGACTAAAAGCCACATTCATGGTCATACTCGCAACTAAGAAAAGGTCGCACAATTTATTGTTATTTGCCTTTACGATATGGCTTACTGGTTAACTATAGTGCGTGCGCGTCCTCGGCAATCTTTAGACTCGGTTCCGGGTCCGGGTACCGGTGCAAGCTGCCCAGGGTCGGGTTTCGGCCCTCAAAACTCGGATGATATCTCTATATTGGTTGAATCGCCCTGACCGCCTTCCTAGTATATCTAAAACAGGCCCTATATGCTTTGCGGATATATCCAACCATTATGAGTGAGCTCGGTACCAGATAATTAGAACCCCTGTCAAGGACGAATGGGTGCCTTGTGCGGTACCGCTACCGGTGCGGCAACGTGCAGTGCTTCGGACAAATGTTACTGAGCCAGGCACATACGCAGCTCACACTATAAACATTTCACGGGTAATTTCCGAAAAAGACACCGGATCAGGTGTGAAATCCTGTTCCAGACCAAATCACTAACGGTCGCCGGGTCGGACAAGTGTTCCCGGGGCGGATATCGAGTGAAAATAGGAAAGGCTCTGCAGGTACCGCAGGGTCAGCATTTTGGCGAACGTTTGAGCGGTTGATAGTTTGTGCTGAGTGTTATGAGGGTCGGGAATTAGACATGCGCATGCATATATGCGTACGTGCTGAGGGTATAAAAACCCCACCTGGCCATCGAGTCAAGTAGCACTCGGGTTCTCAAAGCACCTTTCAACCTTTTGGTTGTAAGTTGTCTTTCCATCCATCCTAGACGCGCTTTTCTTGACTGACCGATCGATTATAGCAGCTTTATTCATAACAGCACTCAATCTTCATACCACCTTTTGACTACCAACTGTCAATATGGTATGCCTTGAATTCTGCTTTTCGGGTGGTACTCCAGCTGATCTATTTGTGTGACATCTCTAGTCTGGCACCATCTTCTACACCGATGCGGAGGACGCCTGGGTCAACAATTCCCGCACCCAGTTCTTCAAGTCCGTCAGCATTCAGAGCCAGCCCCCGAACGACAAGATTCGACTTCCCATCGCAATTGGTCTGAACAAGCTCGACATTGGAAGGGGAGCGCCGGACTATCCTCACATGCGCATCAAGACATATGTCAATAACGCGGGCCCCAACAGGAAGAATGATGGTATCGAGGCCGATGTCCACATCGATACCTGGTTGAACACTCGTCTCATCGCAGCTGGGTGTTCCTGGCTCGACCTCACCAATATCGACGCCGGCCCTCTCAGCGGGCTTCAGCAGGGGATTGTCCTGACGGGACAAACGTATGCAGATAAAGAGATGAAGGTCGCTTTCCCCGAACAGCTTGGGCAGGAAGAGGGGTTTAGTGCCCCCCCAAGTGTCATCGTTTGGCTGCAATACGTCGACGTGGAGGAAGGGAGCGATACGCGTTTTGAGGCGTCCGTCACAAACGTTACCAAGCACGACTTTACACTGCAAATGCGTACGTGGGGAACGTTTATCCGCGAAGCAGTTGTCCAGTGGATCGCAGTCCCCTCCGATAACAAGACGGTATGCGTGGGCCAGTTCACACCGCAGGGCAATCCATCACCAGTGGGCGACGGTCTTGTCCATAAGTCGGGGTACATCCAGCAGTTTGATTTCTACAATGCGTTCAACCAGGCCCCGCGTGTGCTTGTTGGATTGAACAAGATCGACGTCAAGAAGGGGGCAAATCTTCGGGTAGAGACGACCACTCACAAAGTTACTAATACCGGATTCGAGATGGTGATCAACTCGTGGCATGAAACTGAGATCTTGGGTGGGGGAGCCGCATTCATCGCGGTTCCGTCTGATATTTGATCTGACTTCGAAGAACAAGGTAAGGTTTCCTAATATGTAGTTGGATCATACGATTGATGATGATGTTTGACTTTCACAGATGGGGGAATATTTCGAATTGTGAAGGCTTGTACACGGTCTTGTGCTTGAACTATACATGCACCTGTTACTCCTTTGTGTAGCATGCATTATTTTGTACAAAGGCCTAGGCCTCTCGCATGTTTCAATATACGATATGTTAGTCCTGGCATTCTTGTGTGAACCGGGAAAATCTGAATTCACGGGCCTACTCGGATCTTGTACACGTTGTGGTGTGGACAGTATTAATTCGGTTGAAGTCTACATAATAGCTCCAAGACCATACAATATATGCGTAGGCATATCCATGATATCTCGCTCCTGATATCGATATATATTGATTCAAAACCAAACTACTGACAATCGCTAGCCGGGCAGCTGCAGGTACTCCCGAGACAGGTATTCAGTGAAAGTTGGAAAGGTTCTTCATGCACTGCAAGGTTAGTATTTTAGCGAAGGTTTCGTCGGTTGATGATTTATACTGACTCTTACTAGTACCAACTGCAGCATCTATGCGCACCCTATTAATTATATTGGCAAACATCACAGGTATCCGTATAAAAACCCCACCCAGATCCAGCACCACCAGCACCCAAGCTAGCGCTCCCAAAGCACCTTTCAACCTATGTATTCTATCTGAGTCTTGACGAACTGACCGATTATAGCAGTTCCATCTATAATCATAAACTTTATATTATCCTCGGTCTGCAATCGTCAATATGGTATGGTTTCCATTATGCCTTGTTGGTGATGCCCCAACTGATCTCCTTGCGTACGGCTACCTCCAGTCGAACAATAGCTTTCGCATGAGTGAGGGAGGATGGTGCCTGGCGTAACAATGTTGGTTTTACAGTAAATACTTCAAAATCATCAATGTCCAACGCCCCCAAGACGGCATCCCCATTGGTCTCAACAAGCTCGACATTGGGACGGGC
The DNA here is from genome assembly GCA_037974915.1 of Ceratobasidium theobromae. Lineage (NCBI taxonomy): Eukaryota > Fungi > Basidiomycota > Agaricomycetes > Cantharellales > Ceratobasidiaceae > Ceratobasidium > Ceratobasidium theobromae. The sequence goes on from JBBBZN010000028.1 coordinate 228,924, forward strand.
GCTAACGTCGACGTCCGTGTCAGGGCATATTTCGAAAACATTTCGAAGCTATTCGCCAACGTCAGGGACGCGCGCGGCTGATATTCACCTCGAGAGCTGGGCGGACACTTGCCTTTACGATGCCAGGTGTTCCTGGTTCGACCCCATTCGTGGCCAATCACGACCATCCCGACACATTCCAGTGGGGGACTGTTAGCTCTGGTCAAATGTTCACAGAACAACTACACAACATCAGCTTTCCTCACAGCTTCTCCAACAATCCTCCAAATGTCATCGTTTTGATAAGATCCCTCGATGTGGACAAGGGGAATAATCTGCGGGTCTATGCACTCGTCACGGATGTCACCGACCACGATTTTACACTCCACCTGCGTACATGGGGTACCAGTGGGACTTACGTGTATGATGTGACGGTTAACTAGATCGCGGTTTCGCATGACCACCCGTCGGTTCGCGTAGGCCAGCTGCAGTTTATCCCAGATGTACCCCTGCCAGGACTTTGCGGGGATAAGACTGGGTACACCGGGAGGCTCGATTTCGGCCAGGCGTTTGGCCAGCCTCCGCGTGTGGTCGTTGGGTTTAACAAAATCAATTCTGCGAAAGAGAAAAACCTTCGGATCGAGGCAAATGCCGACAAAATCACCAATACTGTGTTCGAAATGGTGATCAACTCGTGGGGTGATAGTGTGATCTATAAAGGAGGAGCCTCATATATAGCGTTTATTTGAAGAGCCCGGCTTTTGATTGGACTTTGAGAGTCGAGCTTGAGGTGAGGTTGCTTAATCCAAAGACGTAATTGGATCATGTAGTTAATGGTATTGCTTTGACTCATGCAAATATAAAGGTGTTTCCTGTAGTGAGCAGTTGGTCCTTAAGTTGGAACTTAAAATACGGACTTACACAACGTGCATGAGTTTATACAATTACTAAGCCTAAGGCTTTGTTTTATTATACATTGCTTTCGCACTGTTATCAACGTATGAACTGGAGGAATCTCTTCAAGCTGAGGGATTCAATTAGAGTGTACACAAGTTCAAGATCATAAGTGCACGAGCGTAGCTCCCAAAGAGTGAAAGGGGGGTCCGTTGAGTGCACGTGGTATGCGTATACTTCTTTAAACTCATGGTATTTGCGCATATATTACGACTTGTTTAATTGACCAAATTGTGATTGTGTATTAGTCTTAATCCTGGCATGTCAACTGTAATTGGTTCCTCCGTGAATCCCCGGGCCGCTACACATGCATATTCCTATGCATATGCATTCTAGTTGCTAGGTATAACCTGTATCACTGTTTGCTAATAATATGTTTTCATTGCTTTATAGTGAATGAGATGCCTGCTACTTTGAAGCTTATCTGGTATATAATAATTAGTCTTCGCCTGCATGTCTCAAAGTGTCAAACTTGGTGGCAAGGGTCCTGATCTTTTGTGAAGTCTGAAAGATGGTTGCGAGCATAGCCACGGAAGTAAGCGCTGGGATGAGGTGACGGATCACAACCAGTGTGGCGACCCCTCAACTTCAGCCATATCAACGGTAGGTCGAATATTTTTGAACTATTAAACGTGCCAATACTCAAATAATATCTAGGGAATTCTTCTACGAATCCTGCCAACTGACATCAGCCAGGTACTTATTGAGCTGTTAGGAATTTTCGTGGGTGGCCAACAGGATTGGTAAATGTGAGTGGCCCAAGTAGTATGTGAATCGGGTTTGTGTCTAAATTTTAGCTCAGAGCCTTCATTTGTTCCGTTCCTGCTGGTCTTGGTAGTGCGATGCAAATTGAGATCCCTAGTGAGTCTTGTGTCGGTTCAGCTGGCTTACAAAACATCACTTCTGGGTCGGTGCTTATGTGGACTCGTAGCATTCGATGACGATGATTACACTCCTGGAGTGACACCTTTCGGCCGCCCTGCGCAACAGTTTGGGCGCGGGTCGCCCACCCCCAGCCACCCTTTTGGCGACCATGGTCAATCTACAATGTTCACCCTTCCGACTCAGGGAGGGAGTTCCTTGCCTGCGGGTCCTTCACACCTCTCTGCGGCCTCTAATACCGGTCCACCAGGCAGCAGCAACAATAGTAATGGTGGTGGGATGTTTTCAATGTCCAATGGGAGTGGGATGTTCGCGCCTCCTTCAGCCGGCCATGTACGGGGCGAATCAGACACTTCTCTTCAGTCGTTTCGTTTCGACCCCCCGCCGCGAGCCAAGCGAAAAGGATCCTTTGCGTCTCTTAAGGCAGCCTTCAAGAGCGGGACGAGCGGGAAATCCGCGCCACCAGTGCCAAAGCATGCTGGTTCAAGCTCCCAGCAGCTCCGGCGCCCCTCTACGAGTGCTGCATCTAACCGAATTGCCGGACGTAGTATGCATTCGGCGGCCCCTTCCTATGCAGCGTCAGAACTTAGTGATGGTGGTGTAGGGAATAGTTCCTTTGGGGGCTTTGGCGGATACAACGGGTTCAATATTACCACTAACAATGGGTTTGGGCCAGCAGACGAGGAGATACCGCCAGTACCGCAATTGCCTCCTGGTCAAAATCATAATGCTGGCTCGCGAGACCTTTCTAGCTCGGGAGGATTTAAATTTGGTGGTGCTAGACCCAGGAATGTCAGCACGGCTACCAGCCGACTTGGTGGGAGCACGGTAGACGTTACGCAAAACATCCCGATACCTCGCCCTCAGCGGCCAATCACACCTTACGAAAACGGGGATACTTCCCCTGATCCAAAGACACCCGCCGAATATGCTCTGCACGCAGTTTTTTTGCGATTCGTTACCGAAGTTGAGCAAAAGATGGGGGCTTTTCTCAAGGAGCCACTGGTCCGTCTCGATTTATTTTTATCGATTAATATACTTATGCTATTGGACAGTACTCGGAACCGCTTCTTTCAACATTACTTGGTCCTGGCGCAGACCGACAATTCGACTGTACGTTAGCTTCCCTAGCTCATATAGCCTTGAAACACACTAGGCTCGTAATCGATGCCCTTGCCCGCTGGAGACGAACTCAGCGCCTCGTTCCTACTGCTGCCCAAATACGTATTCATACCCAACGACATCAACTTGGACACTCAGCTGCCCACTCGGACTCCGTCCCACCAACCAATCTCAATTCTACTTTGGGTGCGCTCAACCCTGGGGGCGCAAATGGGATTGGATATAGTTCTTCTGCATATTCGCAGACCGAAGTGAGCAAGGCCTTGGCTGAAAGAATGGAGCTTATGACGGTCTATGCATTATCTCGGGCGCTGTTGGCGGTCCTTGTTGCTGTGAGCGAACCAGGAAAAGACGTACTTGGAGAAGGGATGGGCGCTAGCTTGGAAGAGAATTCGTTTGAACCAGTCCGCAATCCAGATTTGTGAGTGAAACGTCGGTTGTTACCTGGTGCCTTTCTTATAATTTGGATGGTTTTTAGGAAAAGGCTTGGCTTGTCGGGGAATCATCGAGCCAATGTGGAGCTCTCGGGCACACTTCTTGGGCAGATAGCCAACATCCGGTAAGCTTTTTTGTTTGTTTGTGTGTGAATTTATCACTCATTTATTCTATTTAGCTTTCAGAGTGTTACAGATCGTTATCTTCGTGAACTTGAACCTGTTGCGGCTGGCCAAGTGCCTCGAGATCACGACGCACGTTACGAGCATATGGTTGAAGGTTTGAAATACATTCGTATTAAGGTATTCGGGCCTACCATTATACTCTTCTTCTGCTTAAACATAGCACATTGTAGGTTTGGCCTCCTGAAGCATTCGAGGAAGGCGCAGAGTTTATGGAGACACTCTCCAAGTCTTTTGCGAATGCACACGGTACACGTCTCAAGATTGCATTTGCTAAATCCCTTGTCGAAATATTACACCCTATTGGCAAGGTTTGGCTCTTCTATCTTTATATTGTACATGAAACTGAATTAGTGTGGTTTAGACAGCTCAAGCAGAAGTTAACCACCCCGGGTGGGCGAAAGCTATCGAACTCATATATCCTAAAGCGCGCGAAATGCTCGCAAAACCTCGCTATTTCGGTGTCGCGTATCCATTGGTGATCTCCGCTCTATGTGTCGCTCCTCAAGATTTCTTTGCAAAGAATTGGATGTCGTGTATCGACCTTAGTGTTGCCAAAATGAAGGTACGTACACCCAAAATACATTCATATTTTCTATTGATTCATCCGTATTTTAGCAAGAGAAGCAAGCCCGTGTTGCCTGTCTGAATGGCATCCTACGCATTGTTTGGACGTATCTTTATCGATGCCCTGAAGCCAGCTCTACAACAACTTCCAAACTCGATATTGTCCTCAAGCACCTGTTTCCTCCCAAAGGACAGTCTATCTTCCCTCCCGAAGAATCCTTGGAGTGTCACGAGTACATATTGCATTTTATCTTGACGCGCCACTTCGATTATGGCTGCGATCTCGTCATGGAATTCCTCCAGGAGTCCGAGGTTTTGGGCAATGGAACACTTGACTTGGCACTCCCTTTTCGACCCATTATTGCCTTACGCGCGGTCCTTTTGACGCTCGCCGTGATGGAAAAAGACACAAAGCCCACCTGGCCCTCGAGCATTGATTTTACTACATTTGACACCCAGGACGACTACACCTTTGATGCAACCTTCTTGCCCGAGTCCTTTTTCACCAAGCCCGGCGTATCTACATTTTTTGAGCGTTGCGGTCCTGTCGTAGGGAAGTTGGCTATGACTTGTGCACAGGCCGTAGGTCACTTGACACTTGCGGACGAGCGCTTTCTGCGCACCAATCTTTCTTTTGAAGAGGGAGAACAGCTCGTATTTAAGCGTCGCGGCGAGCTTTCAGTTGCATATCCTCGTCACCTCGATCCCCAGGTCTATTTTCTCATGGTCTGCTTCGAATCTTTGCCGCGTTGTTTGCATCCAAGCGTCTCTCCCATCGAGGCGCTCGACCTTTTAATCAAGTCAATCAATCATGTCGATGCCGGTCTCTCGGAAGCTGCATCATCTGCCCTTCGACGGATATCTGCCGACGAGAAGCACGTCAAAGTAGCAGTTTGGAGGTGTACCCGTTACTTGTTTTTATCTACCACGCAGACGGGGATTCGCGATACGTCCGCATTGCGCATCGTTTCCGAACAAGAATACGTTGTGCCACTTTGGGTTGAGTTGGTGGAAGCCTGGGCCGATAAACTCGAAAAAGCCTCCAATGAAGAGTCGGGGGATTCCGAGCTTGTCAAGGTGGATTCCCGAGAGTTGGCACGAGATATTGAAGGCGGCGCTTTGTATCTTCTTTCGTCTGTATCGCAGTTGCTACGCAGCATGGCGGCCAAGGTTCTATTGCTTTGCACTACCTTCATTCCAAACGCGCAAAAGCAGGGCTCAAGCTCGCAACATCATCCTCCTGGTTCCGAAATGCGGGTGGCCGACATTCTTCTTGGAAAGGGTCCTTCGATTGCTGCTATTTTCGAAAAACGCGAGCATGCGCCTCCCGAAAAATATCGAAGAAAATTTTATCATTGGCAGCAAAACAAAGATCCGAATTGTCTTTTACGACTCGCACAAAGCAGGGACGAAGACGATCTTCGCGTCTGGATGTATATCTTCCCCGCGATCACACAGGAATGCATGGATCGGTGTCCCTATACACTCGAATATGCTCGAATGGCGTGGAATTCCTGGATCGTGAGGTTCCACCCAATAATGTCTACGATTGCAGGTATTTCGTCCAAGGTTGCCGCTGCAGCGCCCCTCGCACGCCCGACTCGACAAGGGTCCGGCGCATCTGAAGAAGTTGAAGACAGGCGTGACGGGCACGGCTTATCTGTGGAACAATGGAGATGTTGGATCATAGCGCTGTGCTCATGCGCCACGCAGTCTGATGCTCGTCCGGCGCCTACTCGGGAACATGTGCGAATGCCTTCGGACCCAGCTTCGCAGCGAGAACGCTTGACGACCGCGCGTGGCCTCTTCCGCCTCATCATTCCTTTCCTTTCGTCAGATCAAACCCGCTTCCGGGATGCTGTCACTACCGCGTTGGGATCAGTTCACCTCAGTACATTCCGAACTGTTCTCGAGGATCTACAGTCTATTACACGGCATATCTACGACGAGTTTAGGAGCACGGCAGCGAATCGGTCTTCCCAGACAGCACGTCGGGCGCGCAGCCAGGATCGACTCTACGTTTCGGTTGCGCAAGTGCATCAGTTGACTGCTCATTTTATCCGCGACCCGAAATCCTTGAGCGACCAAGGCGGGTTGCACTTTATGCTTCAATTTGTGCGTGAAACGAAGACATTCCTCAGCCATAACGATATCAAACAAGATTGTGATTCCCATCGATTGCGTCGCCTATTTTGCGGAGTGGTTGAAAATCTGTTTGATGCGCTATCCAACCGGAAAGACATTGATCGCTTCATGTGGCCCCACGCCCGACTCGAACTCTTCCATCTTTGCCAAGATTGGTGTGTCTATGGCCCAGAATCTGGTCCGGTGCGACAGCGCCATGCCACAATGCGAGCGAATGCCGTCCGGTACGGCACCGTCACGCTGTACGATTCAGAATGCGAACAATTGGTCGAGGCGGTTCCTGCAGCCATGGCATCCCTATGTGTGAGTCTTAATTATAATTCCAATCTACTATGCTCAATGGCTTACCTGACTGCTTCTGTGTAGGCTGGGGCCTTTTTCTATGTCGATAACACATCACGCTCCCCAGGAAATCACACCACCCCAGATAGTCCAGCCCCTCTTACTGTTCACGGCGTGCTCGATTGGGTAAACGCGTCGCTAGAACATCCATCGGAATCTGTAAACGCTGCTGGAAGGTAAGAGCTCCAACCTTGTGGTCTGCACATTCCTCACTAGCGATGTAGGAAAGCTCTCAAATCGTTACTAACATACCCAGCAAGGAACGAGGGGCTCCTTGATGATATATGCCGCCGAGCCTTTGCATCACTACATAATATCCCTGGAGGAACGCCTTCATTTGGGGTTGTGGCCGACGTTATTTTGACTTGCTCAGACTCCCCATTCTCGTTCAGCCAAGTTGTTTGTCTTGCACTGGCCAGCTTGGGGGACACCGACCACCAGATCCGTAGGCATGGTTTTGACGTCCTAGAAGCCATTCATCGCCAGACTTCCCCCGTTGCGTTTATCGCAGAGTCCGAGGCAGCAATTAGAAGTTATGCCCCCAGCGTGTATCTTCCCGGACAGCGGCGAATTTCTGAATTCTTGGCCACCAATCATCCGAAAGAGGCTGTCGCGCTGCTCGCCCAGTGCGCGTTGCACCTTTCTTCGCTCCGAGAGGGGGAAGCCCTCGTGCTCCACTCATTGGAACCTTGGATGGCCCACGTAGAGCTAATGGCTGAAGGCACTAACGACCTACTACCCACTGGTGATCTCTGCATGCACAACTTACTTGCTTTGACTATTCGATTCGGAGACACGTACCCCAACGAGGTTCAAGCACTTTGGACCAAACTAGTCGCTGGAACCTACCCAATGAATCATCACGCGATCGTCAAGTGGCTTATCGAACAAGCAACTTGGTTAGGAAACGCTGCATTCGTTGCATATTCGCGCAGGGTCATCGCATACTTATCTCGCACACAATTCGGCGAGTTCGTGTTTCACGAATTATGCACACTGATATCGCCGGCGACAATGTCCATTCAAAAGGCGAATATGCCAAAACGACCTCGTTCACACCTGTACACAGCCAACTTAGAAACATTACTCCCCTTATCTGAATCGCGAAAACAGCTCTCTGTAGCTCAATTGGCCCTGCTTTTCCTAGGAGACGTAGCGCTCGACCCCACTTGGGATATCTCCTATCAACTCCCCATCTTCCTCCATGCCATATTTCTCCAGGCCGACCACAAATCTTCCAGCGTTGAGCAAGAAATCCACCACCTACTCCTCCAAACATTGAGAACCTGCACTGCTGTATATGACAACGGAGTGGGGAGCCTCACCAGGGAAGATGTGAAGTCCTCCCTTGCCCGCTTAGCGGACCAAACCAGCAATGCCTTCTGGCTATCTGACGATCCAGGTACTTTGGACATGGAGAAGCTCTGTTTAGAAGTCTTGCGGTTGTTGGAGCCCTCTCGCCCACGCCTTCGTCAAGAATGGGGTTTGTTGGCTCTTGAATGGGGTGCACATAGCTCAGATGCGTCTACCGCGTCTCGATCACTCCAATTGCTCCGCATCCTAAAACCTCGAATTCAACAGGGGGCATTCAACGAGCTACTCGGGCGACTCACCAACACTGTGGCGACCAATGACTCCGGTCCGCAAAAAGTCTGTCAAGAAGTCCTCATGTCCCTCACAGCCCTCGTCAAGGCCGATGTTATAGATCACAACCTCTGGCCGCAACTTTTTTGGTGTGCACGCGCATGCCTATCAACGACGGTCGAAGCGGAGTACGCACACGCTCTGATTCTGCTCAAAACCTTACTACAAATCCTTGACATTACCGACCCATCAGTTATTGAAGATCTGCTTAGCCACCAACCCGAATCCTGGGATACAGACGACATTAGCCTTCAATCAGTCATACTTCCTGGCCTTCGATCATCACTCACCTGGAAGGACTCCATGGAGGTCCTGAAAGCTCTCTCCAGATGCACCAGTCCCGAATTCGTAGATCAGAGCGGCGGGCGACTTCGTAGCCTCTACACCGTCTGTCTCCCACCTTTCCTTGAAGCCATGGACATGCCCCAACTGGACGAAGACCTCTCTGAGCTTGCAATGAATATTGCCAGAATGGCAAAAGACGAGAACCGCGCTGGAATTAGCCACCTGATGACCTCATTCGCGAAGCAGAAATTCCGAACCAAGGAGGATTTCCTACGCCAGGCAGTCTCCTGCTTGCGTGAAAATTACACTGCTAAACATTCTACGGAAATTCTCACTTTGCTCCTTGGCCTCGTTTTGAACTCGGAGCGCTGGCTTCGCGTTCGGTCAATGCAATTGTTAAAGCTCCTCTTCCAACATGTCGAAACCAAAAGCCAAAATGTGCTCAGTGAACTCCTAATGCCCCTACTCTCCCTCTTGCGTACCGACCTAGCCCTTCAGGCTCTCGACGTACTAGATGAACCTCTTTCCGTGTCCGGCGGACTTGCGGCGACCCATGTTTTGCGCATGAGCATGCATATCAGAAGCTCACGTGAGTTGGAGGAGAATCTCGTTGTCTTTGGCATGCCTGAGCCATCTGGGTGGTGCGTTGCCAAGCCGCTCGAAATGGCCTCTTTATGTCGTCGCAACGTTCAGGCCTTATATGAATCCCTCAGTGCCACAGCCAGCGCCCGACCGGTTACAATGGCATTCTCGGTCGCGTTAAACAACGTGCCCAGTCAAAATGAGATGGACGAGATGGACGAGTTTGAGCAGTTCGCCATGAATGCTGAAGGTGCAGATGAAGACGACTTGGGGAATTTGGTCAGCCAGCTTAACGACCTTAATAGTTTCTTCACGACCGAGGACTCGCTCTTCCCGGACCCCATTACAATTTCCCCTGCCCCCCCATCTGCGCCTATTACCTTCCAGAACGAAGCAGAAAGACGCGTAGCTGCCATCCTGTCCCGGTCGTTCGCCAAATCGGGCACTTCAATATCATCCATGGAGGGTATTGGTCAGAGTGCGGACCGCGAACATGGAAGCGACAAGGCCCCAGGTACACCATACATAGGCTTGTTCGAGATGTCCACACCTCATAGGGGTGGAGCGGATGCAACCCCTCGCGCCCATGAAAACGGTGATATCAGATATGGTACCCACGCGCAGGGTTACTTGGACGATTCAGATGGCGAGGAAGGGGGCTGCGAAGGGGACTCATATGTCAGTCATTCCCAAATCCATCACCCACCTTCACAGGAGGATTTGGCTGGAACCTCATACCCCATGTCGTCTTCCTTCAATTCTGTTTTCCAGGAGGGTGCAGCATCTCTAGGCCTCAATGGGCCATCGGGCCGCGATCGAGGGACATATTCTGATGATGGCGAGAGTGACGAGGATCGCAGGGGCGCCTTTGGATTGGAGTCACCAAGGCAGAAGCCAAGCGGAGGGCTGAGGTCGCTATTTAGTGGTGGTGCAAACGGACACTCACGGAATGGAGAGAGTAAGGCTATGGCTGCGTTTGGGGGCACTGTAAACATGAGTATGAACGTTTCTTCATCGAGAACCGCCCAACGCTTTGACCGCAGGAAGAAGATTTGAAGTAAATATTATCCCTCACGCTCCCCAGTGCATGTTAGCTTGATTTGTATTTTCCTCAGTTAGTTTATCATCGTATATCACTTGCCCTTGCCTGTTAGAATGCATGTAATGGAACCACCATAGAACCAGAATCTATAGTATATTTTGCAAGTCTAAAAATCAACAGCGTTCAGTGGGTTTCTACAAAATTGGGAGAACGTAGTTCAAATGAACACCGATTTTCAACTTCCGCAATCAATTATACAATCGCTAAGCGTACGCATACTTTCCACCTTTCTCCAGAGCCTATCAAATGTTTCTGGTCAACAGTATTCGTACCAACTACATTGACTCAAAACTCACTCGTTTATATGTTGGGCTAAATTGATCAAAAACACCAGCAGTTAGTCAAAAAACTCGTTTGCGATATCAACCGCGTAACTAACCGAGCATGCATGGCTTCCACATACGCGCGAGCGTGCTCCCCCAACTGTACGGCTCCTCTCGATCTCCACGCCTCCAACGGGAACAGCATCATAAAATCTGCGGAAGTGAGATTATCACCCCCCGCGAAGAATTTCCCAGGATTCTTGGCCAAGTGCCCCTCGATCTATCAAAACTCGTGAGTTCGACGCCTAGTCACTGGGCGGATCCGGATAGGAACTTGAACATACCATTTTGCTGTTTTCAGTAAGCCGGGGGTCAATCATCTGAGCGATGAGTGTGTTGAACACCATGCGCAGTATGGGACGAATGATGAGCGGGGCGCGGTCTGGGACAATGGTAAAAATGAGGAGGTTGACGAGCTGTGGCATCAGTGTGCCTTCGGCGTAGTGTGTATCTACATGTTGACGTATGAAATGATGAGATGATATAAACGATTAAGGGGCATACAGTAAAGGTTATTGACCCAGTTTTCTTGCGAGGGAGAGAATCGACCATTGCCATACTTGGTGATTAGATATTCTAGGCCAAGGCGAACAAAACGTCCCGTCATAGCCTACGAGCAAGCGTAGGACTTACCAACAATAGCCCCCGACTCAGCGAGGACCAAACCTCCATCTGAAATAATGGGAGAGTTTCCAAGGGGGTGGATTTCCTTTAACTCCTTGGGGGCTAACATCTCAGGAGTACGCTCCCATTTCTTAATCTCATACGAGATCTCCAACTCCTCCTACTCACGACCAAGTTACCTTCCGCCGCATCGAAAGAACTATATAAACGTACGAGTAACCACAAGATACGTTGGGAGCGCGAGTTGTTTAAGTGATGCACAATAACACTCGGCTTTGGAACGGGGGCAGATTCTGCCATAGTGAAGGTAAGGAAGCCTAGATTCCCCGCCCAGCCTACTTTATACGAGCACCCCGTAGCCGGAATTCCAATGCATCACACTCTGCAAAACATACACCAATACCGTTCGAATTCACATCGGGTAATTCAATGATGACCACGGATGTGGAAGCTCGCCGCGGCCTCCTGATCGCCGGTGGGCTCCGGTGAATCAGCATGTGATTCAAATTTGCTCGTTAAAATAAATTTATCAAAAATAACCGCTTGGAATTTACGACGAATTCGAGCATGCATTGATACAATCGAGTTTACAGATAAGGTTATACACAGCACAATAAAAGTACAAGACTACCACCCAGAAAAACGATTACTCGAGACCTATGCTAAGATTAAATTAGACTTTTTTGCTGTTTTGCCCACAAGTCCTTCCGAATATACTGAACCTCGACCCAGCTCGCACCCTCGTTCACGGCAGTCATGAGCTCCATCTTAGAACGTGGGATGCGTCGGATTACGGGGTCTTCGTAGCTCTCAAACCCAGCAGATTGGATATGACCTTGTTTCATGTCGTAAATCTGCTCATACTTTGTAGGATAAATGCGAGTGTGTGTAGGAGGGCTTCTTGTGCCAAAAATTACTGGGACGGGAATGGGCTTGAGGATTTCAGTGACTATGCCCTGTTCGGAGCTGTCTCGATAGTGAAGCTAACAATACTTGAGACAATACCATCTGGGTGGCAATTTTCGTCGACTCACAATCTCCTTGACGACTCCTAGCTCAACACCGTTATACCCCGACTCGCCAACGCCAATGACCCATACATAATCGCCAGCCTGATGTGTCGTCAGATGGAAACCAGAGGGCTGAAAAAACTTGCTGGGCGTACCAGAACTTGGGGTGGATTCTCAATGTTAGATAGTTTTCGCGTCCGCCAAACCCACTCCACGTGAATATGAATGACCTGTGAATGAAGAAGGAATATGAGTACCTGAAAATACACCGCAGGCAGTTGTGCTTACAGCATCGGGCAATTGACCGTCGGGCAGGCGATCGAGACAATAAACTTGCCGGTACTCGGTAATTTGCCACGGCAGCAGGCCGCGCTGTGCACATTGAGGGATATCTTTCGGCAAAACGCGCATTTTTTTCATAGGGGAACGATGAATTTCACGAACGCGACTCATAGTGGGCAAGGAAAATTGGTAGCGGCGGTAAAGTGGCTGTGGAGAAAACGCCAGGCAGGGATTTCAGGGGAGGAGGAACAAGGGTCAGAGACGCCCCCTTTATAGCCTGAAAAATGTTACAGAAGGTCCTACTGACTCGCGATTGTACCTTCCCAAATTGTGCAGCCTCGAGGCGGGAGAAGGAAGGTCGAAGTCCCCGTTCTCTGATCACCAATCACGTAATCATGACCAACAATGCTCTAGCGCCAGGGTGTTCGGACCCCGAACCCTTCGTCTTGGCCAAACTACCCCCGACGATCACTCTGAGAGGCCTGACTACAGCTCATGATTGGCCCACCCCGCATAATATCCAACGCTGGGTTGGCGTGGCTGGAACGTGTACGACGTGTATCAAGTAGCCATCTCCCACAGTAATCACATGTTCGCTGCCCATTTGATATCGCTCCCAAGCTGAAACAAGTTGAAACAAGACTGACACAAATACGCAGCTACAACACTCATGTGCCATAAGCGACGAGATAGTGACATCATCATTTACTGTATCCCCTTAATATTAGCTCCACCCACTGGAACGGATGGTGTATAGTTACATAATGACCTGGTTTGGTATAATTTGTGTTTGGTGCATAGTTCATTTTGGTCTTCCTTGATGGACTATACTTTTTTCAGTGGTTCCTCAGCCTCTCGCACCGCCCAGCGACTGATAAGAAAGTCTGCTGCAAGTCTTGGTGCGACCCCCCTTATCCCCTCTGTCATCCGACCTCCCACTCTCATTCTTAACTAATCTATATTTTTAACGTCTCATTACAATGGCCCATCCACAATTCAATCATTCCAGTCCCCACAACTCTCCCGGAGAATCTAAAAATAAGCTACCGCTGGACGGGTCTTTGAGCCGCCAACCATCAGCAAATACCCGCTATGTAAACATGCTACTAGAGCTCGACGAGGTCCCAGGGATTCACAACATGCTCGCATCGTGAGTGTATGCCTCAAGTCAAACACCAAAATTTCTCTCATTTAGATTTCAGTTTCTTTACGTGGTTGCTTTTGGCCGGATTCGTTATCTTCCCCGGCACCTTTACTTCGATCCAAGGCTTGGGCATTCGTGACCCTTTTTCGCCCGTTGCTGAAGAATGGATCCTCAATAAAGTTAAAAATATACCGTTATTGGTCATAGCAGGTCTATGCTGCGCTATCGGTGCTGTGGGAATGGTGTGGCTGTGGTATCGGTGGCAGAAGAACTTTATCTGGCTGGTCAATCGTATTTTTCTGTGCGTATCCCATTCCACTGGTTCCGCTGATTGCGGGTCGATCATCCGCTCAATATCCGGTTTGGCAGCCCAGGGACATTGCACGGACTTGCGGGTGAGATATCCACCCTCGTCAACGTATACACTCAACAGCACGGTAAATTCTCGACCACGGCCTTTGCGACTGCTATGGTCTCTGGCGGGTGCACGATCGTGTGCGGCACCCTGTCATTATACTACTCTGGTTGGAAGCTGGAAAAGGTTAAGCGGGCGCACCAGAGAGAGATTGGTTGGGGGCACCGATGATTCGGATTATGATTCAATGGCGTAAGGCGGATTGTGTGTCTACTGCATGTACTTTTTGGGCTTCAGACGCGAAATCTACAACGATTCAGATTCTCGACAGGTTGCTACAAAACCAACTTTTAACTCCCGATCTACACGCCTCTCGCGACCCGGGGTGTGGTCCGGCCAATTATTCGGAAAAACACTATCAGTGGATTTCTGTCCCGCTCCCGTCACTTTATTCGCCATGAGATACCGAGACTCCGCATGTGCCATTCATACACATCGGGCCCTTTACCTGAGAGTATATTAAACTCGCTGGTTCTATCTCCGGTCTGCCCGTTCGACTCACCTTCTTCCCCCTCTGCGGTCTCCGACATGTCCGCATACCCCTTCTTCGACCCTGAGACTGAGGGTCTCGTATACCGCGTTACTTCTAACACTCACATGTACCAGGAATCATTATCAGATGTTACCTCGGAGGCAGAATCAGCCATTTCGGGACTAACGATTCAGTCGGACGACCTCCATGGTACGTTAGCTTTTCAAATATTGGGGTGTAAGGCTTATATGCTAGCTGCTTCTTTGAATTGATATCTGGTAGAATATTTTGTTGAGCACCACGGACGCCAACACCCAGCCAGCGAAAGCGTGGTTCGATGGTTTCCTTCGGACAATACCCGACGATATATATTACGACACGTATTAAACAAATACCTATACGGACGGAATTATTTTGGGCCAGTCGGGGAGATACTACGTTTTGCCCCGGGGCGAAGATATAAGGTACTTGAGTTAGGAACGAGGGATGGAACTTGGTCAGTAATTGAGCTTCGGCCATGACGCATACAATACTCCCTCGCTCAACCATTATTTATAAAGGATTCAAGAAATGGCAACCGAGTTCCCCCATGTTCAGTTTCGGAGCTTAGACATCGTTCCGATCATCGCACACGCTCCTCGCCCAAATATTGTATTCGAGGCTTACGATTTTACCAGAGGACTATTACAAGAAGATTCATCACAAGACATTGTCTTCCTAAACGTAGCTATGGAGCTGGTTAGTCGTATCGTGCGTCTCATCCTGGTTATGAAGCTGAAGCGAAGGCTAGGTCAAAGACTACCGTGCATTACTTCTCGAGGCCCACCGGGTTTTGAAGCCAGGAGGACTGATACACATACGTGAATACAACCTGCAATTATGGGACCCACAAGACCCTTCTGAGCCCGTGGGGGGTGCCAATCCAGCCAGCTCTCGACTAATCAGTACCGCGCGGCGAGCGCTCTCCAAGTCTGGAGTTGACCCAGATATCTGTGATAGGCTGTCCCAATGGCTGACCCCTAATTCAGACCTGTGGAAGCACCTTGGACCCAACCAAGCAAGGGGTTTTGAACGAATTATCAGTACTACTAGGGTGTTTCCCGCATATCCGCACGAGAGGCATGCCTGCTCATTCAAGATCGATCCATTCATGGTGTCCATTATGGCACATTATGTGGTTATGACTGTTCGCGACATGTATGGCGTTTTGCGGGACGGTGGATTAGAGGTAGATGAAGCTAATGGGCTTATTGATGCGATGGTTGAAGAACTGAAAAATCCCGAGAAGTGCATGTTGGCGAAACTTCATTGTACGTATGCTATCAAAAAAAGTTAAATATTATGTTTCTTTTATATATAATTACACATGTATCGCCCTATATATAGCTAAGTTTAAATTTTGAATAGTCATCGAAAGTCATTGTTGCCGTGATATATAATGAGTTTGCTAAGAACCGTTTAGTCCTATGGGCCACTCCTATTTTCCCTTGGGCATTCAGTATATATTCGAATTTCCCAGTGTATCACTGTGCATTGCGCATGGCCACCCCATTTATTTAGAGTCACACCCCTTTAAACTATTTGCAGGTTTCAAAGGTTTCAATAGTTAGTATCGGGTAATAAGAGAAATGACCCAAATAGATTGGTGAATAATCATGGATTACTTGGCGGGAGTACAAAGTTTGTGTAAAGTGGGTTTTGCCACGGTTGAAAGATAACCACCCATTCACTAACATTAATCCCGTGCTTCCTCAGGACTTCCCCTGCGCGTGTATCACTCACACCAGGTCCTTCCCGGGGTTCTATCCAAACTATTTCATCTCCTGGCCAGACTATTCGAGCAAGCATAAGGCCAGGGCGTTCATGTAGTGGGATATTATAGTTCTAGGTTTCAAGCCAACACAAGTCAAATACGGAAACAGTCAAAAATGAGGCGGACTCACCGAATGAGGGACTGCTATTAGATATGGTGAAAATTTGCTAGAAAGCCTCAGTTCCCTCAGTAGATCAAGAACCTCTTTTGTGGCCGTCGGATGTTGCCTCTTTGCTAGCGCGTCAGGATGGTGTTCACGCAACCACTCAAGCTGCGCCTCGGGGGTCTGGGGAGTCAGTTGGTCAGCTTCCATCAATATTTTATTAAGGCAGGCCTATCATTTTTACCATAAAAAATCCAGCGTAGGTAGGCATTTCAAATAAGAGAGCACACGCGCCGCGAGCCACAAAGCCGAGGGGTTAAGCCAAGCTTCTGCTCCTATGAGTCACGTGCTCCACGTGGGCTTGGCGCCAAGCACATGCTCGCGCCCACTTGTCTTGACTTTTATAGACCTGCGCGTGTAACAGCGCTCCCTCCACCGCTCTTCTCTTAGCAGTCGCTCCCTTTTTCATCCTGTGATCAGTCTCTCACTCGCCCTTCCCGCCATGCTCAAGTTGAATGAAGCCTGGCACCGCGTAGCCCACGCCACACCACGCCACACTCTGTTTTGGGCCCTTCGGCTCGCTTACGGGGCGGCCACACTCCTCCAGGGCAAGCGCTAGCCTAGTACGCGCTGACACCGATGGTACTGAACCACTACCTGGTCGTGCAGAGCGCTCACTTATGCAATTTAGTGTTAGTTTGGAAGGCCGCTGCCTATCAACCGACCGGCTACTTGCCTCAGCAAAGCAATATTAATTACAAACAGGTGCTTGTGCCAAGAAGATCTTATCTATGGGGATTCGAAAGTATATATGCGTGCTCTCCTTTCGTTAACCGGTTTAGGGAGGAGTAATTGGTGAATTGATTTATATCCTTACTAAAATGCTCATACAGTACGAATCTTAAGTTACCACTACTGCATGATGTTACTTTAGTCAACTCTCCGGAGAGAGCTAAACTAGACTAAGATAATCTAGGTAAGTACAAGTCACAGGTGGAGCGTTTTAAGTAGAGGCAGTAGCTTCAACAATATTGCTATCAGCGACTGCAGTGACATAGTTTGTACTAATAATGTTTGACGCGTGCGTAGTATCGACACCCAATGCTAAGAACGAACATAGTAAGAATCAGCTCGGCGACACCACTGAGAGAACTTACTAATATAGGCCAGCACACCTTCGGAGACACCAGCACCAATGAGCTCGGCACTATAAATATGTTCCATGAATCAAGCTTTGCTTTCTTAGTAAAATTTGAAGTGTGCACTTACTCCGCAACCGCGTTATATCCATCCGTGTTTTGCTCTGTGAGCACGCTGTCATCGCCATTTAGAGTGCGGATCTGAGTAGTGTTGAGATACGCTGGCTGAGCCAAGACTTGATCATTCAGATCTTCGTCGGAGAAAATTTGCCCGATGTGGCGAACCTCCCCAGCATGGCTGATGATCGAGCCATTGGTCGCCAGGCTATAGTTGGTATGGACCATGGTGTGGATGTGGACTGTACGGCTGGTATCTAGTAGAAGTACTAGTTAGCGATTGAAGCTTGTGTGTACCGTTGATCATGCTTACAAGAGCCAGGGTAGATCGTCTTGAACTCGACCATACCCTCAGAGTTGGTTGCATATCCACCCCGCAGCCAGGTGACTGACATCCGTTTTTAGTATTGTAAAGACAGGTATCAGACGAATGCTGCACGTACATTGATCAGTCATAGAGGTGGACCGCTTGGTGGGAGGGGCTCCCTCGCTGCCACCGTCGGGAGCGCCCAGAGTGGCGGAAGTGAATCCAGCATAAGCGCCAGTTGCCTGTTTTTTTTCTTTTACCTCAACATCTGCTAGCTGCGTATACGTAGTTCGCCATACGCTCAACTTACATTACAGTTCCAAATCTCGACCAGTGCATCTTGAAGCGGAGTGCAGGTTGTCGTGTCAATGACCCCGATGTCCAGTACAAGGTCGGCGCCAGCTTGATCCTCACGCAGGTCAGTGCACAAGAGTTCGTTCGCGACATAGTATGGTCCCTCAGTGACTTCTGGTGCAGTCACACAAGTAGACTGAGTGGTGTCAGACTATACATGTCACATCTCAGTGATCATGATTAACTACACTGATTTGTTCGTTACTCACATTCTGGATGGTTGAATATGTAGGGGTATTTGCCGCGGCGGTGTCATCCTGACGGGGGGCAAAACGTCCGTTGTATTGTCAGGTAGATCCCCGTTTCATGAGTGCATCACGCTTAGCCTGAATTGAATGAAAGTAGTTGAGTTGGACTATAAGTTTATGAATAAGTAAGTGCCCGCTTGCCTTGCGTTTTGCGGTGAACTCGGCGATCTGAGGGGCGCAATTACGGGCTACATTGTGGTGGCGGGCAGTATCAATTTGGCGACGGGCAAGCCCGGCAGCTGACAGTGGAATATGCACCTCCCCAGGGTGAGCTGCATAATAAAAAAACGTTAGAAATGTCAGTGGTATACTGAACAACACATTGTTCGTACTCACCAGCTATAATTTGGATTGAGGCCGCAACGAAAAGGGTACTGACAGTGAATGACTTATTGAACATGGGGGGGAATGAAAATGTATGAGCTAACGTTCGTCGTTTGATAGCTTGAGAATGCTTGAGAATATGGGATGTTGAGTTCCCAGGTCGCGACTTGCATCCTTATATGCGCGCCGTTGACGGCATATTCAGCTCCTAGTGTCGTAGTGCGAAGTTAGTGGTGCTCGAAGCTTTACTTCCACATTAACTACCGCAGTAGGTTCAAGTGGCAAAGAAGCGCGTGATAGAAAATTAGCGTGCCAAGAATCCGTGTGTCTCCATAATTTGCTTTGACCGGGGTATTTGAGAATATTAATGGATATGGTGCAATGTTTGCCTCGCCATCCAGGAGAAAAGACGAACAGCCAATTGCGTTGTATGAATTTCAACTTATATGTCTTCACAGTTGCCAAGACTGTTGGGATTGGCATGTAACCTATCCGCAGTACTAGTTTTTAGAAGAGCTTCAGGGCCGCCTTGCCAGGAGTCCGGCTACGAGTAACTATGACGCGCGAGTTCTGTTGCAATGCACTAAACTCAAGCAATCCATAGACAGGTTAATTATTTAACCGAATCCTATTTTGGGGGACGTTCATAAGAATTGTAAGCGCAGTCATTCGCTTCGGCTCAACCACATGTTACAATTAGTAACAACATAATATTGACCACGACGTCAGCCGTTCGCTAGGATTTAAGCTGCCGGGGCTCAGGCAAGGCCGTCCACGATATGACAGAAAACTCGATCCGGACGCGTGCTACGCCCCATACCCGAGACACTAATTCTAGCGGCTAACAACTTCTTTGTCGCACGCCTTCGACCCTCATAAACCATCTCGCCAATTTCTTTTACCACGAAGTAGCACGCTTGCAGTATATCCTACACGCCGTCTTCACGCTTTGAATTTATATTCGAGAACCGTTTCACCTCACTGCATAAAACTTAGCTGTCGCTAGTATTCCTGGGTTCGACGCAATGGTTTTGCAATACGGGATATTCCTAACCATACCGGCTCCAGGCCTTCCAGCACGCATTCCTACTGGTTGAAATGTCAGAACTATCGGGATATCCGCTGGCGATGTGCCGGCCTGATTGTTAACACGAGGTTCATAACTCTTCGACGCGCTGCGGGCTGCCAAGACTTCATCCTGTATTTTCCAACTGTGACGTTAGGCGGCCCAATTGAGACAATACGATTGGCTGTTACACTCGAGTAGCGAGATATTCGCCTCGCGAACGCAGGTGAAGGACACATATATCGGAAAAAATGAAGGCGCTGTGGAGCTGGGCACGGAATTGGAATGGCCATGCAGAAGTTGAAAGTTGGTATAGCCCTTAGCACTGTGAGTATAAAATAAGACGCTGGGAGCGGTCCACTGACATCTCAATCTCGACCTCCTTACTTCAATCCACATCTCAAGCTAGTCTCAACATTGCAAAGATGTTCACGAAAACATTTGCTGTTGCCGGTTTGTTCGCCGCTTCGTTGCAGTTGGCAACTGGTGAGTAAAACTCCTGTCGACAACTCATAATTGTACTAATAAGAATGAAATAGCTCACCCTGGTGAGGTTCACGTACCTTTGCCTCGGGCAGAGCTTCAGCGTCGTCAACTCGAAGCTACCCGCCGCCACAATGTCGCTCGCAACTGTGCCCCCCAGATTGCCGAGTTCAACGCCAAACGCAAGGTATGATCCCGATCCTGATTCCAAACGACCATACATTAAAGAAATGCCCTTGTATAGGCTAAGCGCAATGCATTGGCCTCGCGTAAGCAATTTAATGGTGGTCGGTTTGCCCCTCGTCAGGATGACACCGCTGCCACAAACA
The DNA here is from genome assembly GCA_037974915.1 of Ceratobasidium theobromae. NCBI lineage: Eukaryota > Fungi > Basidiomycota > Agaricomycetes > Cantharellales > Ceratobasidiaceae > Ceratobasidium > Ceratobasidium theobromae. The sequence continues at coordinate 249,698 of JBBBZN010000028.1, forward strand.
CCCCCACTTTCCCTAACATCCAGAACGTAAGTTGGACACAAGTTGTGCAAAAAGACTCTAATTGAATTGGTACCCCAGTCAACCTGTGTGACCGCCCCAGAAGTCACTGAAGGGCCTTACTATGTTGCTAATGAGCTGCTGCGCACCGATTTGCGCGAGGAACAGGCCGGCGTTGATCTTGTCCTCGATATCGGTGTTATGGATACGACAACTTGTACCCCTCTCTCCGATGCGCTGGTCGAGGTTTGGGCCTGCAACGTGAGTACTTGAATATAACTGCGCATATACACTTGATAATTTGACTTGCCTAGGCTACTGGGTCGTATTCCGGTTTTACCACGGCAGTATTGCAAATCCCAGATGGCTCGGGGCCTATGCAATCTACCTCTATGACTGATCAATGTAAGCCCTTTACGCACAAGCGGAAGCGCCTTATTGACAGGATAATGATCTAGTCACATGGCTCCGTGGGGGTTATGCGACCAACTCGGAGGGTGTGGTCGAATTCAAGACCATCTACCCAGGATATTGTAAGTATCTGGCCAACACCTAGAATATCACCCACTAATGGGTACTCACAGATTCCGGCCGTACGATCCATATTCACACGATGGTCCACACAAACTACAACGTGGCGACCAATGGCTCGATCATCAGCCACGCTGGACAAGTTCGCCACATTGGACAAATCTTCTTTGACGAGGACTTGAACGACCAAGTACTCGCCCAGTCGGCGTATTTGAACACGACGCAGACTCGTACCCTCAACGACGAAGATAGCATCCTTGCCGAAGAGAACTCCAACGGCTACAATGCATTTGCCGCGTGAGTAAAATTCTGTGAGATGACGATGAAGTCGATTCTAATTGATGTTTGTAGCGCTCAGCTGCTTGGTGATGATGTTTCTGATGGTGTTTTGGCTTATATCAGTGAGTAGAGGCTTGTTCACTGGTTGCCCCTTTCTGATCATGTCCTATTTTAGCTATGGGGGTTGATACTTCGTTCGAAGGCAGCATTACCACTACCAACTATGTTACGGCCGCTGCAGATAGCCAGAGCACTCCTTCAGCCGCTGCCTAAATATGTCCCACTATATGACGTGATGCGAAGTCATTTTTATTCTACGCTAAACGTTAGGATTGTACGAACCAAAATTTGTGATGCGATATGGACGACTCTTGTAATGGCAATAACCATTTGTGTAAACGAACAAACATAGGGGATGTCATAAAGCATGCAAAATATTGGCCATTTGAGACTGATAGCAATACTCAACGCGCATATACTCCCGTGGAGCCTACTCAGTCTGCAAAAAGGTTGCATTTTAGGGGGCAGCGTCCATATTGAATTCAATAGTCGTATTCGTTACAGTCCTCACAACTTTGAGTCGCTCTGCTTCGCGCCCACCCGCACAACAATCTTTCCAAACTATTACCAAATATCAGCCCACCGCACCCAAAATATAGGTAAATCTCACCCCTTTGCCTTCAGAAAGCAACTCGAAGCCTTTTTCTGCGCTATCGAGTCCATCGAGGACGTTGCTCACAACAGGCCGGATATTGTGTTGACTCGCGAATTCAGTCGCGGCGCAAAGTTCGGCGGTAGAGCCCATCGTGGATCCAAGCAGATCAACGTTCTTAAGGACGTGCGCCATGCCGAGAGGGATAGAAGGGGACGCAGTCCTACAACACAACCAAAAAAATGAGGGCTACCAGACTATTAAAGAAATCACAAAACTTACATCCCATAACACACGACCTTGGCACCATTGTTCAGAATACGACCAACCTTGCCGAGTATATCGCCCCCTGCAGAATCGACGATCGCGTCCAAACCTTTGGCGTTGTGCTCTTTCATCAGCGCAGTAAGATCTTTTGGCCATGATTCTTCACGGTATGGTCAGATGTATGATGTACCGTTATAAAGTGTAAACGACGCACCGTCGCGGTAATTAACACCGCCTTTGGCTCCCAACTTGACAGCCTGCGCAATCGTCTCTTTACTCGAAGAAGAAACAAACACGTTTGCACCACGCGCGACACAAAACAGCAACGCGATGATCGCAACTCCACCGCCAATTCCCGTCTACAATCCAATAACACTAGTTAGTAACCGAGTTGGATTTGTCTAGTGCTGCACAGCACGCACAATTAACACATTATGTCCTTTTTCTATTTGCGCTTTGGTTACTACCGCCCTATGTTTGCGTGTAAGGCTGGTTGGTGAGAATGGTGGAGCACGCACCGCCAAGCTGTGACTGCGCCTAAAGCCCACGAACCAGCCTCTTCATCAGACATGTGTTCCGGGGCGGGTATAACCAACTGGCGGGGAAGAACAATGTACTCGGAGAACGTGCCAAAAGGCGGATATGACACGCCACCAAGTATCCCAAACCTCCAGAACGAAAAAAATCATTCAACACAAACGCCCTAACAATAAAATAAAATAAAAACCAACTGAGCTTCTGGTCCTCGAGGCGCCGAGTCCCATCCGATCATAGGGACGACGCAGACGCGCTTGTCGAGCAAGTCGGGTGGCCCAGCGACCACGATTCCTACACGCCGATCAATATCGAAGCTTGTAAATTTATGGGCCACTTGCCACATGCGTCTGCGCCCATTACGGAGCCCTCTTTGATTGCGGGGTAGAGACCTTTCCGAATCCAGAGCTGTTTATCATCAGTAATTCTGTATGTGGGCTATGTATGTGGGCTATGTATGTTGCCCACCTCGCGATGGTTAAATCCCGCAGCTAAAACTTTAACTACGACTTTTTCTTCGCCTTGTTCAAAGTTGAGCTCTTGTTCTTGAACCGAAGTGGCATAATAAGGAACAGGCTTTCCATCCAACGTGCGCGTTTGTTTTTCTCCAAGAACAAACGCCTTGGTCGTGCCAGGAACTTGGGCAGCCATCGTGAGAGTCAAGGCTAGATAGCCATCAATCCAAGAACGACAATGAGCTCATCCTGATTTAGGTCAGCTGCGGCCGATGGATGAGCCGGCGGTGCCCCACACGGCATTTCACGTGCGCGACGCAGATCTCCTATTCGATCAAGATCACGATGGATTCCAACTTGAACCTTTTCATCTTACGGGATGGAATGCACAAGGGTACGATATATATAATAACAAGAGATCCAGCCCGGAAATAACAAGCAAGTACATGTACATTCGTAAACCAAATGAATAGTTGTCAACTCGATGTCAGAACCCAACTCCAACTCGAGCCGACAAAACCTAGTGTCGTCAACAAGTCCATGGGTGGAATTAGACAAACAACACGGATAGGAAGCATAGGGAAACAGGGCATAAAGCTAGTCGACATGGATACGTGCCTGTGTCGGGTTGTCAGCCTTACATGTCTAGACAACTGTCAAAGCGGAAAAACTCACAGTAAAGCGAAAAGCCCCAAGCAGGTCTAACCTAACATATAATACAGCCACAACAGCCAGCCCTTCCGTGCGACTCGCCTAGGCCAGAGTCCGCGGTGACCGGGGCTGTATCGGAGCCTAAGAATCTGCGTGAACGTCGTTTGGCCTTGACAATGTCCTCGTCTGTGAGAGGTCCAAACGGCCGCACGGAAATATGAACAATTGTGCCCGCTGCCGATGTTGCAACATCAGGGAATTTGGCAGCTTGTAAGAATTAACGTCAGCCATGTATCATAAGAAGAGCGCTTGGACGTACCGGCGAGCGTTTGGTCATCGGACAATATCCTGCCCATGTGCAACACCCGCAAAAAGGACGGCGCGGGGGGTTTGTCTGCCGCGTTTTCTGTGACAAGTTTAATCAACATCAACCAAATGACACACAACTCACCGGGCGACCACGCGCTCCAGAAGGCCTCCTTGACACGGCCCACAGTCATCGTGGGGGGAAAATGCATCGACTTGCGTGCTCCAGAAATCAAGAGAAATGTGACAGCAATATCCGTTGGGTTTGGGTCTGTATGTTCTGGGGGAAGGGTTGGCTGTTCATGGCGGGGGGAGGAGTGGGCCGTGGGGGGTGCGAGCGTTGGCGCTTGTGAATCGAGCTCTGTCGACATCCTAGGGGACGATGTCTGGGGAGGAACAAGCGAGGCCATATTTAAACTAATGGCAGTCGCCTCTATAAGGTCGATGTCGAGGAAACTCCCAGGGACCGAGACTCACGTGCAGCGGCTAAGGCCGGTTCTGGGAATGCCTTGATCCCCCTATTCTTTAAATACTCTGCTTCAAAGCCACACCACCAGTACTCCGATCCAACAAGGTGATCGATATCATCCAAACCCAATCCGCCCCGACTCGGCAAACCAAACTTTAATCACATAATGCATGTTTAATGAACATAAATGTGTTCCAATTCACGCAATATACATCATATCCAGTCCCATTTTAGAACGTCGACGGCCTGTGTGCGACAAACCTGGACCGCGCCTTGTGCACCCTGTGTGGCAGGGGGAAGCGCAACTTGGGCTCAGCGAGCTGTTTGATATATGGCCGGCGGATATCAGCCGCCTTGGAGATCTCTTGCACACGCAGGATTTGAATCGACCGGAAGCGGGCGCGGTGGCGGGCCGCCATGTCTTGATAAAGCGAGTGCACCGCATCTGCGCGCGTCAGTTCACGAACCTCCTTGTACCTAGAATGCCAATGAGTCATCCTACACAAAACGGAAAATAAAACATACATGTTATGGGTGCCTGAGCGAGAGTCATAGCGCAACCAGATACCAAAGTTCTTAATCCGCAGAGGTGCCTTTTCCGAAATCTACCCAATTACATGAATACCCCCGCCGCGCGCCCCATAATTGATACCGTCCTCACCTGATTCACAGAGACAATCTCTCCAGTAGCCTTTTTCACCTTTTTCAGCTGGCGGAGGTAATACCAAAAACGAGACTTGGCGACAACCTGGTTTATGCAATCCGATGTGAGTTTCTGGTCGTTTGGCACATTCAGCTGTTTTGGCACACCTCGTTGGGAGCAAAGATACGCATCCGGTAGAGCTTGGGTGTCGGATCTGCCGCTGTTGGGAGCTTGCGCCCGACTACTTGATACTCAATGTAGCGGCCCATTTTGGAGAGTGATGGCTATGGTCATGGTTTTTGTTAGCAACATACCTCTACATTCCGCCCAGACGAAGAGAATTTTGTCGAGATCCATCCAGCATATGTCCACCCATCCACCCGCAAATCAAGCAGAATTGCTGCAGGAGCCCAGCTAACAAATTACCCCAGTAGCATTTCTCCCAACTCACAAGTCTTAAGAATAAACAATAAACGAGGGCAACGTACTCGGCGGTCTTGAGGGTGGTTTCGTCGATACACAGCAATTCGGAGAGGTGATTTGCTTCCGGTGGTGAGATCTGATTATATCATTGAGATAAGATGTGATAAGATGGTTCGGCTTTGTCGCTCGACAACTTTGAATTTGTTGGTTATTACCCCGCACAATCGTGTTTCGGTGTTTTTCGGGCATACTGTATAAGCACTTTTTGTTTGGGTCGGGTGCTAGCGAGTTTGATTCATGTCGCTCCTCATAGGGTGGGTGCGGGTGGGCATCACCTTGGGAGGTCTGGGATCCGGAACCTGTAGCAGGAATAAGTGCCCTAAAGGCGCACATACGTGTACCGACTAGGAGGTCCCTGCGAGCACTCACCATCCGAGGCGCCTTTAGGATATTAGGTCTACAGATGTACGCGTAGGATCGCTCTCAAATTTAAACATTAAACACGCCTTAATGCACAAGGTCATTCGCATATATTGACGAGATAGGACGCCCACACCACACTCCGCTATAGCTCAGCCTATCCTGCACGAGTATTTTGGACTGCTAACTGATCGGACTGGATAATCAAATCGTAGCCTGTTCCAGGGGAAATGGTGTTTACGTCCTGGCTTTAGCCTGAGATATGACTCGGGCAACCATGACCGGCCAGCTTGCAGTCGACTACCATACCTGAGCTATGGACGTTCAAGATAACATTCAGCTAAAGACATTCTCACAAGCTGGCGCTCAGCATCGAGATAACTCGGCAACGACCACGTTAAACGAGTTGATTCGGAGCACTAGTATCCAAAAATGCCAAGATGAAAGCACTCAGAGCGGGCCAGGATTGCAGGCTGAGCTCACATTGACAGAAGGCTTAAACTTGGACTGTGGTAATGCTGCGCTGGCGTTGCCGCCTATAGACCGGGGCTTCAAGGCATGGTCATTTGTCGCTGCTGCGTTTGTGCTCGAAAGTTTAGTCTGGGGATGGGGCTTCGCGTGAGTCGTGCCGTGTTTTCATCAAGTGTGCCTAAACGAAGGACTGTCAATTAGGTACGGCGTATTCCAAGAGTACTTTTTACATCAGCGAACGTTTGGAGACGCGTCGGAAGCTGCCATTGGTGCCGTTGGTACCACCGCCCTAGCCATCCAATATTTCGAAATGTTGGCGGTGATCTCGCTTACACAACAGTGGCCGGATAAGGTATGAGTTGTTGCTACTAGAAGTGCTTCTAACGTCGGTACAGGCCAGGTTAATAATGTGGTCATCTCTGGGACTCTGCTGTGGAAGTCTCCTTTTAGCTAGCTTTGCTACCAAAGTTAGTTTTCATCGGGTGTTCTGACGCTTCCTACCTGACAAGTTGGTTCGAACCAGATATGGCATATGATTCTGCTCCAAGGCATCTTGTTCGGTATTGGCGGAGGCGGACTCTATGCACCCGTCATTATATACGTAAGCATCGCAACTTCATGACGGTTGACCAACAGCTGAATAATGTATGCGGGCTAGCTCTCGGAGTGGTTCGTTGCTCGGCGCGGACTTGCTGGGGCAATCATCTTCGGAGGCTCCGGCGCAGGTGGAGCGTTCTTTCCGATTATTGTGAACTTCTTGCTCACCCACCTGGGCTTCAGGCAAGTCTCATGTCCAGCCCCTATCATTGACATGGTTCTCTCGGCGCTGATTGGCATTTTCATCAACAGATGGACGCTTCGCATCTGGGCTGGGTTCATGTTCGTATTTAGCGCGCTCGCGCTCACGTTCACACGCCCACGATTGCCAATCGTCCGTGCGCATGACGCAGATGGGCTGGGCTTTCTCGCTCGTTTGCGCCGGCAGCATTGGGGCTTCTTGAAGAGTCCTTTGTTCCTGTGCATGGTGGGCGTTTCTTGATTCTCTGGATATGCGATTAATATATTTTTCTCATTGTTTTCAGACGTGTACTGTCTTTATTCAAGCTCTTGCCTATTTTCCCGTCTCACTCTATATGGCCGTGTATACTTCTTCGCTTGGCCTACCACCTCTAAATGGAACTCTAGTCGTGTCCGTGTTCAACTTGGCGGGTGTCATTGGTACGCTGTAATGCTGCAGCTGGGACGGGGTACTAACGGTATTTATCACAGGTCAAATTGCTTTTGGCCATGTTTGCGATAACGCACCTTATGGATATGCTGTCATTGTCTCTGGAGCGGGAGCCGCGCTGTCCGCCTATTTGCTTTGGGGCTTTGCACACAGTCTAGGTCTCATTTTTGCTTTTGTCGTCATGTTCGGAAGTCTGGTACGTCAAATGTTTATCGTAGACTTGGGCTTGACCAACTCGTCAACTCTAGAGCGGGGGATTTGTATCTGTCTGGCCGGCAGCCTGTGTCGATATTGCAGGTTCCGAGCAAAGCTCTTTTTCGAATATTATGGGATTCTTTTGTATCACGAAAGGAATAGCTGCGATCATTGGCCCATTGATTGCTGCGGCACTTCATCACCCCGAACAGGCTGCGATGAGGAGCACATATAGTGGGTATGGATTTAGAGATGTCACGCTCTTTGTAGGGAATATGATGGTTGCCACTGCTGCTGGTGGCATTGTCAGTCGACTGGTCAGGCGAGTGACGTTGTAGTTTGCATTGTAGCTCGTTGAGTAGACAAAATGAATTCGCTTTGATCATGAGGGAAATTTGGTAGCGAAATCTGCTATGTATGAACAAATTGATTTTAGGCGCATATATAGAGGGAATTATATCCACTATATGCCTAGTGGTACAATAGCGGTTATATACGGCGCGGATAGACTAACATCGTTTTAATTATAATATTGTGTGGGGTCTGGGCAGTAGATTGGCAAACTATCATGGACTACTTGGCGGGGATATAAAGTATGTGGGAAGTGGCTTTTGTAATGAACAACCCAGTCGCTGGCATTAATGTTGTGCTTCCTTAGGTCCTTCCCGGGGCGCTATCCAGACTGGTTCATCCCCTGGCCAGGTTACTCGAGCAAGTATACGGCCAGAACATTCATATAGTAGAGTGTCAGGGTTCTGAAATTCAAACAAACGAACTCGAGTTAAATATCGACACGATTAAAACCAGGCGAACCCACCGAATGAGGAGCTGCTAGTAGATATGGCACAAAGTTACTAGAAAGCTTTAGTTCCCTCAGTTGAGCAATAAATTCGGTTGCGGCCGCCGGATATTTCTTCGCCAGTGCGTCAGGATGGTATTCGCGCTACCACTTGAGCTCGTCTCTAGGAAGTCAGTTAGTTAGCTTCTACCGATACTTTATTGGAACATTCCTATGAATTTACCATGATAAATCCAGCGTAGGTAGGCATTTTAAACGTTGTGGCACATGCACCATAAGCCACAAAGCCAAAGGTGGTGGTGGTCGGGGTCAAGTTGCTCAATCAAATGATGGCTAATTAAGTCACGTGTTTTGTCTTTTTTTTTTTTTTTTTTTTTTTGGGTACAATTTATTAGGCGGACCCTTTACGAGAAGGACACCGCCGCATGCACGGCTAAGTACATGCAAGAAATAGAGACGGGGGACAATACAGCGGTGTCAACACCAACAGACAGAAAGCCGGACACACCAGGTAAGGACACGGGTTTGGGGAGCCCGCGAGGCGAGGGGGACAGGAAGGTGGGTGGGGGGGGGTGCGCCAAAGACGCGGGCAAATGATTTCAAGCAGGTGGCTGTGCAACAGGGGGAGCACCGTGGGGCGCATGTGCAGCACTGGCAGCCGGTTTGGATGGGGACCAGGACTTAATGCGGACACTCGCTCCGAAGAGGAATGCTTCTTCCCGGCGAAGCCAGTTGATGAGGGTGCCAGAGGGGTCCTCAAAAGCAAATGCGATGGACGACCGTGATTTGGTGAGGGTCTTGGGGTCTGAAACCCAAGATGGAAGGCGGGTAAACGCCAGGTCCTTGAATGCTGGGTTCAGACGAACCTCAGCAAGAAGCTGTGCTGGGTTGTAGGGCAAATCAGGGCTGTCAGGGGCCCTTGTGGGAACGTTTGCCATGGACAAAAATGACCAATGGCAATCCAGCGATAGGCGGACGTAGGCGTCAGGGTACCGGGGGTCACCCGGGAGCTGTAGGGCGGCACGGATGGGTTCGAAGGTGACAGAAATCGCATTCCGCGAGGTGTTGGTCGGGAAGACCACAACCAAATTCCCAAACTGGGAGCGACGGACGCCAAGGCAGTGCGAGGACTGCCCAGCGCTGGCCAGAGCAGAGTTGATCGCCCGGGAGGCACTCAAAAGAGCCTCCTCCCCAGAAAACCTGCCCACATAAGAGCTTTTGCGGCCGATGTGGATAACCACCCGGTTATGCTTATTACGTGGCTTGTCAGTATGCTTGGCTTTGGCAGGGGCAGCTGTGGCAGGAGGGGGGGCCGGTTTTACTTTGGAGGCCTTGGGCCTCTTGGACCGGGAGGTAACAGCGGCCCAGGACTCCAAAGGGCCCTGGGGGGGGACAGGTGCAGGCGCAGTGGGTGGGGCAGGTGTGCTGGGCACAGGATCCATATGCAAATCCTCCTCGCCAGACACGGCTGGGGGAGGGGGGGCAGAGAGGGAGCTGGGAGGGAAAAGGGCGGAGTGGGAAGCTTCAAGGCGGCGGAGGATAGTGGACACCTCCCTGTGGATTTCCATAGCTCTCCCAGCATCGTAATGACCAAGGTCGTAGACTGAGAAAATCTGCATAAAGGCAGTGAGGACTACTTGAGGTGAAAACTCGGCTTTGATTCTTCGCAAGGCCTCGTTGAAGGCCTGGCTAAAGGCGGCAACGGGATCAGAACTAGTGCTAGGGGGGACTGAGTGTTGCGACATGGTGGTCGTCGTCGTCGTCACGTGTTTTGTCCATTTCAATCTTGAACGCGTCACCAAAACCGACAAAATCTCCAGTGGCAGGACATCTCTTTATTCCTCTGGAGCACCTGAAAACGCCTACCATCAGACAAATAGCCCCCTTCGTTTACTCAAGCCCCACAACACTCAGCATTGCTAATACTAGTGTTGCAACGTTGGGCCTGGCGCCGATACTGGCTTCGCGCTCATTTGAGCGCGGATTGCCTGACGACTTCGCAAATACAACTTATGCGATTGTTCGCTACGTCGACGAGGGAAGTACTTGTGCGAGTACTACCGACTAGACAACATCAAACTGAACCGATGTCGTAGATAGAGAGTCTCGTGTAAATATTGACATGCCCCTAGCTCTGATCATCGCTAAGGACGCACCAACGATTGTGATTTCAAGTGGAATGTTCAGCATTGCGCTAACAGCCAGGGCCAACTTGTCTGGCGCCATCGAGGTAGAGTTCGAAGTGAACTCGACTACGTACGTGAACTTGGTGTGTGAGCCGATCCTGGGTACCCTATGGCTGGCGGAACTGCCAGTGTAACCGCGTCGACGCATGATATCAGCATTTATATTTCAAATTAGGCGGGCAAAATCTGCCGGCCCGGGCTGCGTTTGCGTCGTGGCTCCATCCTGAGATGACTCAGGCAGCCAGCTTGCAACCAACTACTACACGAAAATTATGGACGTTCAAGATAACATTCAACTAAAAACGTTCTCGCAAACTGGCGCGCGGCATCGAGACAATTCTGCAACCACAACGTTAAATGAGTTGACCCGGAACAGCAGCCTCCAAAAATGCCAGGATGAAGGTATTGAGAATGGGCCCGGGCAGGCAGAGCCCACCTCCAGATCTTTGGTGGGAGACCTAAACTTGGAATACGCCGCGATGGCGTTGCCGCCTGTAGACCGGGGTTTCAAGGCATGGTCATTCGTCGCTGCTGCGTTTGTGCTCGAAACCTTGGTCTGGGGATTTGGTTTCACGTGAGTCATGCTGTGTTCTCAAGGCGCGTCTAAGTAAAGAGCTGTTGCTTAGATATGGGGTGTTCCAAGAGTACTTTTTGCACCAGCAAACGTTTGGAGACGCGTCGGAAGCTGCCATTGGTGCCGTTGGTACTGCAGCCCTAGCGATTCAGTATTTTGAAGTGTTGGTTGTGATCTTGCTTGCGCAACAGTGGCCGGATAAGGTTCGCAGTGGGTTGTTGTCGTCGGAAGTGTTTCTAACGCTGGTACAGACTAGGTTAATAATGTGGTCATCTCTGGGACTCTGCTGTGGAAGTCTCCTTTTAGCTAGCTTTGCTACCAAAGTTAGTTTTCATCGGGTGTTCTGACGCTTCCTACCTGACAAGTTGGTTCGAACCAGATATGGCATATGATTCTGCTCCAAGGCATCTTGTTCGGTATTGGCGGAGGCGGACTCTATGCACCCGTCATTATATACGTAAGCATCGCAACTTCATGACGGTTGACCAACAGCTGAATAATGTATGCGGGCTAGCTCTCGGAGTGGTTCGTTGCTCGGCGCGGACTTGCTGGGGCAATCATCTTCGGAGGCTCCGGCGCAGGTGGAGCGTTCTTTCCGATTATTGTGAACTTCTTGCTCACTCAGCTGGGATTCAGGCGAGTCTCATGCCCAGCCCCTATCATTGCTATGGTTCATTCGACACTGATTGACATGTGCATCAACAGATGGACGCTTCGCATCTGGGCTGGGTTCATGCTCATCTTTGGTGCCCTCGCGCTTACATTCACACGCCCTCGCTTGCCGATCGTGCGCGCACACGACGTAGATGGGTTGGGCCTTCTTGCTCGTTTGCGAAGGCAGCACTGGGGCTTCCTGAAAAGCCCATTGTTCTTATGCATGGTGGGTGTTTCTCTCTTTCTTACGGTGCAATGTGTATTTACGTATCCTTAGACGGCTACTATCTTTATTCAAGCCCTGGCCTATTTCCCTGTCTCGCTCTATATGGCCGTGTATACTTCTTCGCTTGGCCTACCGCCTCTCAATGGAACTCTAGTCTTGTCCGTATTCAATCTGGCAAGTATTATCGGTAAGTTATTATATTGTAACTAAAACCAGGTGCTAACGGTATTCATCACAGGTCAAATTGCTTTCGGTCATGTATGCGATAATGCACCTTATGCATACGCTGTAATTGTCTCCGGAGCGGGAGCCGCGCTGTCCGCCTATTTGCTTTGGGGCTTTGCACACAGTCTAGGTCTCATTTTTGCTTTCGTCGTCGTTTTTGGGAGTCTGGTACGTCAAGTGTTTGCCACAGACTCTGGATCGACTAACACATTAACCCTAGAGCGGGGGGTTCGGGTCTGTCTGGCCAGCAGCCTGCGTCGAGATTGCAGGTTCCGAGCAAAGCTCCGTCTCAAATATCATGGGATTCTTTAGCATGACTAAAGGAGTGGCCGCAATTATTGGACCGTTGATTGCTGCGGCACTCCATCACCCTGAACAAGCTGCAATGAAGAGCATATATAGTGGGTATGGATTTAGGGATGTTACACTGTTTGTGGGAAGCATGATGGTTGCTACTGCTGCTGGAGGTGTTGTTAGTCGACTGGCCAGACGAGTAACATTGTAGCCACAATAGCTTGTATGATGAGCTTTGTTGACTCTAGAAAATAATAAAGATTCGATTCAAAGGATGTTGAATGGCGCCTTCAAGTTGGTAGCCGATTCTGCCAATGTTCATGAACAGGAGATCCATTTCAATCAGACCTCGAAGGTGTTGTCTCGTGCCTGCTACACTTACCTCACAGTATGAGGTGCGCGGCAGAGGTAAGCAGTTATCAACGTTACTCTTAAATCGCATTATTATCTTATGAAGGGCTGGGTAGGGGCGCCCGCCTCGAGACCAGACCTGCCTTAGTTTACGTGATATTGCTAAGGAGCCCAAGAAAATAAACGTAGTACAAGATTAAGAGGATTGCTCGTTGAGTCCTGCATATTAAATCCATTATAATGTACTAGTACAAATATTTGCGATTGACATGATTGTGGATGCTGCGCGAGAGTGGGTGCTCGCTGACTGCCTCTAACAGCCGTTTTCGACGCGTTAATCTGCTCATCCATTCATTTAGACTAGTAACCGTCAATCTCCTCATCAACTTGTGTCAGCGCCGTACGTATTGCATAGTCGTTGGGCTACTTCCCAGTCAAATAGGCTGGCATGCATATAACGAGAATGATTAAATGTATATGTTAGTATGGATTATAATAAGCGATATATACCGGAGTCCCGCCACGGATTGTTGTTAGAGTCCTTGGTCATAGTAGGATTCTCAATTTATCAACTGTCATAGTGAGTGTTTAGCACACAGCCTGCGAAGAGCCAAAGATGATACTTAGCCACAGGAAAGGGCCGGCGCTTATCTATGTTTAGCGCCCGAGCCACTCCCAGACTCCCAGTCGCCCCACCTGCGCCAGCTCCCGACTTACCGAGAACGCGTGTAACCGACACCACGGTTCTTACAAATTCCCCGCCCACCCATCGCTTAGTAAATGCATGAACAATGTTACATTCCTTATTAATATTTACACCATTAAATTATCGAGTACGAGCGTCTCCGCGACTGGTTTTGGCCCGCCCTCCCAGCTCGCTTGGCGGGCGGCCTCAGCTGCACTCCGGCCCTAAGCGCGGTTGCTGCCGGTCTCAGCCCCAAGTCGGCTGGTATTGGTTGTTACGGAGCGCGAGGTCCGTCTGAAGGCCAGGTTTTGGATCCGAGATCATTTACTGTAAATTTATGTAAATTATGCGAAGCGATGGGCGCTTATCAAAGCATGTTGACCCATCCGCGATCAAGAGCACACTACGTCGTTCGTCGAACTATCCAATTTCGAAACCCTCGTTCTCTATAATATATTACAACTATAACTAGATAATCTATATCTCGTATCAGTTTTTAGTTTCAATACTTTGTGCCATGTCGCTGGTGGATCCTAAGTCGACCGAAGAATCATCGCGCTTGGACTTGGTCCCCGTTATACAACGACTAGATGAAACACTTGTGAATCGAATTGCGGCTGGGGAAGTTGGTATCATTCCTATATATATTGCCTCAGCAAAGATCTCATCCTATAATACGCAAATTAGCTACTCATGCCGTGTTTGTCCCACAGATTATCCACAGGCCAGCGTCTGCCCTAAAAGAGCTCATTGAAAACGCGCTAGATGCTGGCGCTACCTCAATCAAAGTCACAGCCAAAGACGGGGGTATGAAGCTTCTTCAAATACAAGACAACGGCTGTGGTATCAGGGTAAGCGCTGTGCTACTTCACTATAACCGATTATTTCTGATCAAGGCCAACTCTTTCAAAGAAATCAGATCTTCCTATCCTCTGCGAGAGATTTACAACCTCGAAACTACGGGAATTCTCTGATTTGCAAGACATAGCCACATACGGTTTTCGCGGAGAAGCGCTCGCGAGCATTTCGTTTGTCTCCCACTTGACTGTGATAACAAAGACGCGCGTAGACTCGTGCGCGTGGCGGTGAGTCTAGCCCTTATAGTACAGGGACGGTTATATATTATTTTGAACTTAAGTGCATTGTATGAGGATGGCATCCTACTTGCTCCTAAGGAGGGTGCAGCGGCGGAGCCAGTCGCGTGTGCGGGCAATGACGGCACAGTAATAACAGTATGTGATAAATAAGAATATTATTTATAACCTTAGCTTAAACCGAGCCAGGCAGAAGACCTCTTTTATAACACTCCGATTCGGAAGTCGTCCCTGCGCAATACAGCAGATGAGTATGCCCGCCTATCGGATGTCGTGACACGTTATGCAATCCATCAGGCTGGAGTGTCTTTTGTGTGTAGAAAGGTTCGTTTGTATCGTTGAATATTTGACGCGCCGTGTGATTGAAAGCAACGTAGGTCGGTGTGGCGTCACCAGATGTGTCTACCCCAATGGGTGCTAGCCGCCCTGCACTAATTCGACTGCTCTATGGGGCCGCGGTGGCGGAAGCGTTACTAGAAATAGATATAGCCTCCTCTGATGTTCCAGATCACGCTACGGGAAAGCGGAAACGACCAAAAGCAGATGTAGATGAGGTGGAATATTGGAGCGAAAGTGATGACGAAGCTGTCCCACTCGGAAAGCGGAGCGATACGACCAAATGGAAAGCTCAGGCTACGTTCACTAGCACGTCATTTCAGGGCAAGAGATTGGCCTTATTGTTGTTCATCAATCGTAAGTTGAATGAGCCATAATGATATAATACTCAGTCTCTCTGGGCAGATCGTTTGGTTGAGTCGCGCCGAATCCAAAGGGCAATTGAAGCCGTATACTCTACGATCATGCCAAAAGGGGCTCACCCCTTCGTATATCTCAGGTGGGCACTTTGTTCACTTTAATGAACGACGAGAGATAACTTATCAGCAAACATGGTCTCAAGTCTCGAAATTGACCCAAAGCATGTCGATGTCAACGTTCACCCGACAAAACGCGAGGTAATTAACAAGTGGTCGATGTATATACTCATTTCAAACGAGTACCGCAAATAGGTCCATTTCATGAATGAAGATGTCATCGTAGAGGCAATATCTGATGCTATCCAAGAACAACTGGCTGTTCAAAGCTCCCAGCGGACGTTCGTATACCAGGCGCTTACACCAGTTACTGGCGCGGCCGATTCGGGGAGAACACAGAAAGCTTCGGCTTCTAGACAAGGAAAGAAGCCGCAAGTATCCCAGCCGTTCGTGTCAGATGATGAACGTGAAGAAACCCCCAGGATAGGCAAGTTAGTTTATTTTCGTCCCACTAACAGTCTAAGTGCGGTTCCGTGCTAGCTACCCCAGTGGGGCGTCAATCCCAAAGGTCCCTGCCCCAGCACCTAGTGCGAACATCACTCCGTGACCGTACTCTTGATACGATGTTTGCTGCTGCTTCAGGAGGCTCTTCCCCCGCAGCCCTGAGTCGTGCTATTACTCGTCAGCCTAGCTCTAGTGACATCCTGAGTGAGCATGCTCCGCCAACAAGTTTGACCCCCAACTCGAAGGGTACAGAATCAGAAATGGCTCCCAACTCCCAAGGCTCCACTATGAAAAGTCAAGCACACGGAGAAAACCTTGATGAAGACGAAATCTTGCGCGATTCAATAGCCAATATGGTGATGAATGATAAAGAGGAGGAGGAGGCTTTAACAGCCGCGGCAGATATTCCAGAGAGCGAGTGCTATCTAACTAGTGTGCTGGAGCTACGGCAGCAAGTACAAAAAAATAAACATGCCCGTAAGTTTATTTTTGAAGCTGTGTCGCCATACGCTTTCCCAATATGAAAAACCATTAGACATCACAGATATATTGCGCGATTCTAAGTTCGTTGGCATCGCCGATGTCACGTCCAATCATTCACTGTTGCAACACGAACTTAAATTGTACCTTGTCAATCATTCTGCTGTTGCGTGAGTACATCTTTTAATGCCTCATGAACACGCAAGTTATTGATACTTAATAGGGAGGAATTATTCTACCAGCTAGGGCTGCGCCAGTTTGGCAACTTCAACTCTCTGAAACTTTCTCCCCCTCCACCACTACGCGAGTTGGTTCATTTAGCGGTTGGAGAGAATGTGGAAATACGCAAAACAGGCCTAGATGCCAAAATGCTTGGGAATGTGCGTTCAGTCTATGAAGTAATATCTGGCATTCAACTCATAAAGATCAACTACACAGAAAATTATACAGATTTTGATGAGCCGGCGAGAAATGCTTGATGAATACTTCGGTATTCAAATTAATGAGACAGGACTCGTAGAGTGTTTGCCTTTATTACTCCCCGGATACACCCCAAACATTGACTTGCTCCCAACATTTCTTATACACCTTGGCCCTAGGGTAAGTATTAAGACGTTTCCTGAGAGCGTAGTGCTAAGCGTAACGTAGGTCGATTGGAAGTCTGAGAAAAACTGCTTCGCCACAATTTTTCGCGAGATTGCCCGCTTCTATGCCCCTGCACCACCTCTGGATTTTGAGAATCGCGGTAGCCTGGATGAAATAAACAAAAAGGTACAAGACAAATGCGAAGAGATGACTAAAACAATAGCGTGGCAAATCAAAAACGTAATATTTCCAGCGGTTCAAAAATATTTGGTGGCTCCAAAGGACCTTCTTGAAACGGACATCACACAAATTGCGAATCTACCTGACCTTTACCGAGTCTTTGAGAGGTGTTGAAATTATTTCATAGCTGTAGATTTTACTTGCACATACAATCCAATGCATCAAAGTAACTTTTTGTCTAACAGTTGACCCGTCGAGAACCAGGGAGATAAACCCTACAGCAATAGCCTATTAACATTAGCAAATGAAACCAAGTTAATAAACAAAGATCAACCCAACACTTGTGCTGATACCCAATTAGCCACAACAATTTGTGTGGACAAGCAGTATTCACATACAAGTTCAACCTTCAACGAGTCGTTCGCCAGTTTTATGAAGGTACATTCTCTTTATTTTCATCTGGTTCGTCTACCGACATTTGACTGCCGCCCTCCTTCTCGCCCGGTTTGCTGCTCGTACTTTCCGCGGTTAAGCCCCCCTTACTGGCTGGTTCGACTTCCTTTGCGCTCGCAGCAGCGGCCAAGTCACGTTCGCGTGCTTCCTCGGCCAGCGCACGGGAAGGTGAAGGTTCAGGGGTGGAAGCGCGAACGTATCCCTCGGCCTCTTTCGCAGTGGGTTGAGTCTGGTTGATTGCCGGCTGGGATGTGCTAGAACCACTAAGATCACCTTCCGCAAAGGATTGCCCCTCGTTAACAGGCGCCGAGGATCCGGCAGAAACAAATCGGGTGCTCAACGAGGCCATGGGGTCACCTGGGAGCTGGGTGACAGAACTCAGTGGGACTGGATGATCAGATAGGTGCCCTGGGCGAGGATCGTCCAGTTCGTCAACCAAACCCAAAGCTGGGATTGAATCTTCCGGTACCACTGTAGGGGCCCCAGTAATATTCGCATCACCTGGCGCGTGCGGTCGAGGAGATGTTGGAGGTGGGCTACGTGACAAGCTGCGGTGATTGCTGTTCGGAGCTGCTCGGTGCAAAAAGGGAATTGGAGTAAACAAAGGTGAGCGAGTGATATCCAACGGTCCTGGAGTTGATGCTCGAGAGGACACGGACCCGGCCCCACTATAAACCATCAAGTTAGTCAAGTGCAATGAAAAATATGTGGATCAATCCACTCACCCAATTGCAGGGTGAGCACCATTTTGTGTATCCAGGGCATAGGTATCGAGAGGATAGTCTTTGTGTGTGCTCGTGACTAAAAGAGTCCTTTCGAGCGCACGAATGTACTTTCCAACAGATTTGTAATGTCCGCGGGGTTTGACTGTCAACTCAGCCAGTCTCTGTACTGTGAATGGCGGGGCCCTGTAACAAACCGGTATTCAGTTATTACTTGTTAATCTTACAGAGTACACATACCCTTCAAAATCATGAAGATAGCTAAATATACGACCAAGCTCCGCTTTTGCCTCGTCCGCCGTCAACCCAGCCGGTAATGCACGCCCAGAACTAGTATCCCAAACCGCACCATTCCCATTCAACCCTGCGCCACGTAATTCAAGATTGGGCCGTGGCGGAAAAGGCGCAATAACAAGTCCCAGGGGCGTAGAGGGCTGCAGATCGACCGTAGCAAGGGGAGAGACAAGATACGGTGGAGAAGGGGAGGGCGGCGGCGGCGCATCTGGCGGTAATGGACCATCAGTCGACATCAGGTCGGATGATTCTGTTAAGGGGACGAAAGGTGCATCTGTGGCAGATGGAGGTTGAGGAGCAATGGCAGCCCGTAGCTCTCCCTCTCGAACAAATTCGAATGCATTCTAAGGATGACACGTGTTACGCGACATCTGGTAAGATGAGGAAAACTTACTTGGGCGAGTTTGTACTTGAACATGTCACGAAGGAGAGGCCATTCTAAGCTGGCGGAAGAGAGCTCAGTTCCGTAATAGAGACCTAAATTCAAGTTCTAATATAACACACTCGACCATATTTGTGTCCGCAATTTTATCAAGAACGTTCTCATATTCTGGAGAAAATTAGATTTAGACGACAAGAACACAAAGAACGACGCACCCGTCTTCCAAACAAAGTCAGATGATATACTATACCCCCCCTCTACGAGTATTGCTTCATCATTGGCCATGATTCTTTAGTAGGTTCGAATAACTCTGTGTGCACCCCAGCCAGATAGGGCTTTTGTTGGTCGTTGAGGATAAATCAAATGCAATTGCAAACGTTACACAGTCTCCAACTTGATCACCGATTGATAATAAGCATGCCCAAATATGCCTGGATAAGCTAAAATAGTCATGTGAGCACCAGCTCTCTCCTTACACTGAGGGGACAAACCCGACTCATTCACTTCGCGTCATACACCACTCAAAATAAGACCTGGGTACAATCTCTCGCGCATGCATATGGAAAATATTTTAACGAATTTGTGTCCATGACCTGTATATCAATATTTCGGTAGGAATACACAAGCTCAGAAATGAGGTGAGCCATCGAACAAAACCCAAGTTCTGTGGTACCCACGAGGAGAATCTTGGAATAAATAGATAAAGACCAACGAGGCCTTGCTGGAGCAACACAGCTATCCTTAAAACGCGACGTATTCGTTACCAGCATGCAGAGTGGGTTTTAAGATCTCGATCAGGTTCTTCGGGTCAGCGAGAACTCGAAGCCCGCACGATGATAATAAAAGATGATCACTGGTTCTACCGAAGATTACAAGTGACATTCTACCACCGGTACCGCCAAAAGCGGCGGGGTTCAGACTCTTAACTTACAACATCGATATTTAGGTTCAGCCATTATATGTCAACGCGTTCCTCGATCAACATTATGGTTCTTCTTCAGGCTGCCTCTTGTAATCGATGTTATTCACCAATATTCTCGGGCTACTTGAATTTCTAACATAGATACCATGAGTTCGGGACTGAAAAGTGACATGTACCCACCCCCAAATCTGTCCCAGATCTTGACAATTACCGATCTCCCTATATTGCCCACTTCCAGTTATAGTGTTGACCTGTCCATCAGTTTTGGGTGTGTGCGGAAATCAACTAACTCTCAAGCTTAAGTTAGCTCGGCAAGCGCTAATCTATAATTAGATCACGTTCCTTGGTATTCTTTCTATATTTATCAACATGGAGATCGTACGCACACACTGGATTTTGTGGACCATGTGGTATCATTACCGATAAGTAGAGGGGTATGAAGTCAGGAGAGATTCTCGAGTGAGAACTTTGGGCAGAGTAGCCTTGTGCTCTCGGGCACGTGCACTTCAACTCGAACGGAACTGTAACGGGGCTTCGGTCCACACGGAACATGCACAGTGGCTGCGTGCGTCACGTTTTCTGATGCGCATGGGTTCTTATTCAATGCATGCTTCTTGCAGCTGCGGTATGGAGTACAGCAGATGGGCACCCGCAGATCACCCATTCAATATTCAGGAAAACAAAGCTGGTTCCATGCCAAGTCCTTGAGATCTAGATGATACATGCGCGCTGTGGCCAATCGCGGATTGGGCTCTGACGAAAATAGATCCAAGGTATCTGTATAACTTATTACGATAGAATTTGCACGTCATTATTGATGGATGGGGACGTCACTATATCATGAACCTGAGCACGTGACTACCCAGCGCTCGAAACCCAATGGCGGCTCATAATCGTGTATAAATTCATGCATTGACCTCCTGTTTCCCCAGTGCACCACATCACTCCACCTTACTTCCCACGATGAAGTTATCTGTCGCCGTCGTCCTTCTCTCTGCCGCCGCCGTCTACGGCCAGAGCACCACCAGCAGCACGTCCCACAACACCGCCTCCAGAACGAGTAAGCATCGACGTTGTGATAGTGCTATCCTAATCTCAGAACTTACACAGCGTCTGTCAACCCAACCTCTTCATCGGCTTCTCATTCCTCGGCTTCCTGTGAGTGTATTTCATCCATCGTAGTGACTGGCGCTAATTCCACTCACTCAAGCGGTATCCCAATCTGTCCATAGCTCATTGTCCTCCGCCATTTCCACCGCGACCGCTCCTGCTAGCAGCGGTATTAGCGTAAGTCGGCCGGATCCTTAGCTCAGTCATTACCATATTGACGCCTGGCGCTGAACCGCCTAGTCCATCATGAGCTCCGTTAGCAGTGTCGTTGCTTCTGGTTCGTCGGCTGCTGCAAATGTAAGTGACACCATGTTATATGCATATGAATTATTTAAATATGCATGTTTTGTAGCCCTCGCAGACTCGCAATGCGGGAACTGCAGTCACCCCGAACTTTGTGGCTATCTTTGGCACAACCGTTGCTGCTCTTCTCATGGGCGCCGCCGGCCTTGCAGTTATGCTCTAGGGACTTACCAGTGGCCTACCTCCAGCTATTTTTGGTGATGTCAGTTCTTGACAGCCAGACGATTGCGCCTTTTTTGGACAATCCGAACATTCTCTTGGTGCCTGTACTTAGCCCTCTCTAATTCATGCAACTTGCCCTAATTTGCCATTGCGAATGAATTGTTTCAATAGCACAAAATTGTGGGGTTGCATGGAGCGTGTTGTGTGATCTAGCCGGAGATCGGAAGTCCGACGAAGTGAGCTGGCCACCCCACCTTGAAGCGCGACCATCACAATGCGCAGCAATATACATAGTTGCACACGGTTCAATGCACTGAATAGGATAGACACGCGGCGCTTCAAAATATCTGAGCACCAACTCCTAACTGAGATGAAACGTGGCATATGGGCCATCGGAATTGAAGATAGACTTCAAATTTGGGGGAAGGGCGCCTCCAAAAAGTTCATTCATAAAGAATTGAGCGCCAGTTAGGTATGTGGGATATTTAGGCTTAAGCAAATACCACCGAAAAAGAGTGACGAGAGTGGGATTCGAACCCACGCTCCGAAGAACTAGATTTATCAGCTGTATGCGTTTGGTGCGCTTGTGCCTTAGTCTAGCGCCTTAGACCGCTTGGCTATCTCGCCTTGCCACCAAATCTCCATTGAAAGCCTTAGTCAAACTATTTGCACTCGTGTTCTGGTTCTATCTCAATCCACCTGAGATTTTATACATGTATTTTCAGATCAATTATCTGTAGAAGACCTGAGGTTTAAGCAGACACAGAATCCGTGATCAGTTGAACAGGTGGCACATAACAGGGCCGAGGGCATCGTTTCAATGTGTATTTTTGTCTGTTCTTCGAGCCACTTCAGCGACAAGTGTTGAAAAAACGCGTTCAAGCACGAGCAGATGAATTTGAAATTTATATGATTGAGGTCGTAAAGTGAACGCGGACGAAATCTTAACGCGTAATGATCAACTACACGCGTGTGAAAGTCAAACGCGTTATTGATATTTGAATGCTAAATGATTGTATTGGGTAAATGCATTCAAGCCACTTCAGTGACATACGCTAAGCCTGAGATAACGCGTTCTGCCTTGCAAATCAATGCATTAATGAGACATCTCTTTTTGTCCCGATTCAATGGCTTGTTGAGAAACACATGAAGGTTTATTTCAGTGTCTAAAACACCAGATCTACGTGTGAAATCCTGTACGCGCCCATTAACAACAGACTGAATCAAGACACAAATATTACCAATCGAACCGCCTCGTCAAGGCGGTTCGAATGGTATACTTTTTGTCACGATCTGATGGCTCGTTGAGAAACGCGTGCAGATTTATTTCGGTGTCTGAAACACCAGAATACAGATCCACAAGTGAAATTCCGCACGCGCTCATTAACAACAGATGGACTCAAGACGCAAAGATTACCATTCGAGCCGCCTTGACGAGGCGGTTCGAACGGTATCATGCATATTCTCTTGTGATGCGTTGTTACTGAGTGCGTTGACATTTATTCTAGTGTTTGAAACACCAGAAAACGAATTCATGCATGAAAATGTTCCACGCGTTCACCAACAAGCCATCGGATTGGGACAGAAAGAATACCATTCGAACCGCCTTGACGAAGCGGTTCGAATGGTAACATTCATGTATTGATTCGATTTGTTGTTAATGAACGCGTGCAGAATTTCACGTGTGGATCTGTATTCGGGGGTTTCGGACACCGAAATGAATCTTAACGCGCTCGGTAGCGACAAATCGTGGGAAGGCAGAAAGTATACCATTCGAATCGCCTCGTCGAGGCAATTCGAATGGTATATTCCGCCTGCCGATCCGATGAGTTGTTAGCGAGGGTGTGGAACATTTCATACATGGATACATTTTCTGTAATTTTCGACACCAGGAAAAATCGTGACGCGCTCGGTAACAACGCATCGTGGAAACATAGGAATTATACCATTCGAACCGCCTTAACGATGCGGTTCGAGTGGTATGCTTTATATCCTGATGCGATGCATGGTTATTCAACGTGTTGAGATTTATTCTGGTGTCTGAACCACCAGAATAAAGATGTACGTGTGAAATCCCACACGCGCTCATTGAGAAGAAATCAAATCGGGACGCAAATTATACCATTCAAACCGCCTCGTGAAGGCGGTTCGAATGGTATACTTTCTGTCGCGATTCAATGGCTCGTTAAGGAACGCGTGCAACATTTCCCGCATGAATTGGTTGTCTGGTGTTTCAGCCACTAGAATATATGTTGACACACTGTTGTAAGCTTGCTAAAGAGCCTTCTGGAATGCCTTGGAATATATGAGAAAGTCATATGACTTTCTCATGACCTATATGTATATACTTGTTTGTGTTGTTTTATCTACTGTATACGGTGGGGTGTGAAAGAAATGCAACACAGACCTGAGTTTGGTCAAACCAAGCTAACTTATTGAGATCAACAGCATCAACACTGAGTTATTGATACCGGTGATACCTGTAAAGGTCTCCACCACCATATGTGCCAAAAATGGACTGATTGGTCCAGTGGTGGTGGAGCCAAGCAGAATCATCCAAGAAAGTGTTGAATTTTTGCACATTCGACTTTCACTAAACCAACAGATCATGGTGATGGGATACCCGCGGCATTCGGGTCATGTTCTTATTCCCCTCTATATTATGTTCATGCTAGTTCAAACCAGCAGATACAGAAAGTAAGAGGAGCATTGAATGCATAGAAAATTCGTAGGAAAACTGTAAGCTGGGGAATCACCACCCAAACAAAGGACATAGAGGAGGGTCCAGTAAGTCCCCATACTTGATGAGACAGAAAATACTGCCATACATTCCCAAAAGTTGGTTCTCCTCATGAATTTCATATGAAAATTCACTAAGTCCAGCCCCCATCATATGGCAATTATTTTCTGAACTCACTCAGGCACAGTCCATGAGGTTTCACTGGCCAATGTTTACCATCCCCTCTATCAATCCCCCACATCAGCCTTGAATTACCACGATGGGATTCCTGGTATAGTGCATGACATCTTGATGTGGTGGACACGTTTATTCCCTCAGCTATACTTTCCATCTGAATTTCCTTTTCTGTTGCCCATGAATACATTCAATAAATTCAATTCTCTAATTTATATCTGCCGTTTGAAACTAGCTTTCCACAGCAGAGACACTGTATATAGAAGGAAGGGACAGGGGTACCCCCCTATTCCTCTCCCTCCCCCTACAAACACTCTGAAGCTCCTTTGAATGCCACTAGTAGCTACCAGACTCCATCCCACCATCACCTGATCCATGTTTCATATATAATTTCACCAATTTCAACTCCAGAAGTTACCCAAACAGGGCTGAAACTTAACATGGAATGCAAAAGAAATTCAACACCCCTGTGATGGATCTTGCAATCAATCGTGCTCTATACATCTAGCAATATTACGACTTCCAGAAATGACTGCTTCAGGCCTAAATAAGAGAAATGTTCCTAAAAATAGCCTTATATGGCCGAAATAGATCCGATAAGGATACCATTCGATTCACAGAATATTTTTACGAATTATAGTATTTTTGCTAAGCGACGCGACGGATGAGGAGTACTTTCGTACAGAATCAGCACCACGGCAGC
The DNA here is from genome assembly GCA_037974915.1 of Ceratobasidium theobromae. Classification (NCBI taxonomy): domain Eukaryota; kingdom Fungi; phylum Basidiomycota; class Agaricomycetes; order Cantharellales; family Ceratobasidiaceae; genus Ceratobasidium; species Ceratobasidium theobromae. Next base: position 274,773 of record JBBBZN010000028.1, read on the forward strand.
GCTTAACTGTGCCAACCATTGGCAATAATTGGCAATACTTGCTCCGAAGAGTGAGACTGTTGTATCACTCATTCTGCCTCCGCCGCCGCTCCGAAATGCGTGCGCTCGGGGTAATCGACTTGCAGCATCTACTGAAACCGGTTTCCCGCGCAAACGGTTCAGTATCCGCGGAGATATAACTAATTTTGAATAAAACTAGTTTCAGAGCTGAAACTCGCTTTTACCAGGCATGGATGATACACCAGATAAGTAAAACTAGTTTGGGAATAAGCGCTTTGATACATTTACATAGTAATATAGGTATATTTCCATTGTAACTTTTGATACGACACTTCATGTTTTGTTCCACCCATGACTCTATAATTTCTGTAAACACGGTAGCGTTTCGATCTCCTTTTGATGGAACCACTGTTCTGGTTCACATGTATATAAAAGGCCCCGTAGGTCCTTCCAATGCATCGCCCATTCTACCGTATACTTGCCACTTGTGTTCAATCACACCTGTGCTCACTGTTAAGGACCAACATAGCATACCGCCATTAATACATTAGTTAAGTCCCAACAGACACAGGGTAATACCACTATCTTCAGCGGTGCTACTACTCACTTACACAGAGTAGAAATCATTGAACTGCTTGCAATACATTAACTGTAAAGTAGGAGTATTATTACAAGTAGGATGGTTCAGGACCTGCCCTAAGCTAAGTTTGTTATCAAGTCTAAATAGATAAATACTCTTATTACTTTCTCCTGATTATTCTTTATTAACCTGCATTTATTCATTGTAACCTTTCCATTTCTACTTAGAATTTCCTAGACTTATAACATGGATCTTGCAGTGGTTCTCAAGAGTAAAGGATTTAGAGACTCGTGAAGCTTGTTGGCAACGCTATTACTTGATAGCTTATCCTTGCTCAAGAGCAAGGGTGTTGTTGCAGAAGGTACTTGTATAGGAACTATAGATGATGAGGATAGAAGTCAGTATCCTATAACAGTGTGTCAACACTTATTTCTTTGAAATACTATCCTTTGCACAATAGTTTATGAATAGAAACTTATTTCAAAACAGAAATTAAGACGTAGTTGGGCCTATGCTCCCAAAGTCTCCACCAGTCAAAAATCTGGTTGAGCGGGTTCAGGGCAAAGGGCACCTGTGAGTGCCGCTGAGTGCTCCAGAGAGTACCCACCAAATGGCTCTCTTTCAGCTGCAAGCTATAAGACTATTATTTGTGGCTGTGCTTTCTGACTCAGCATGGGCTGGAAAACATAGATCAGCCTTTGTTCCCCAGGTGGTTTTCCGGCATTACACTTGCCGCCTGTACCGGCAGCTTCCTCTCCACTGGTACAGGCACTCTGTGTGTTTTTGTGCTGGAGATTGGCACATCACACCTCCAATCCCATCAGAACCTCCCTATTCCATATCATCCGGAGTTGTGTGTGTCTTGTATCATAGTAACCGAAAATGTACTTTGCGACATGAAGAGGTTTCAACCAGCTCATGGCATGGTATGAGATCCTTGTATACTGAGAAACTAATATCAAGCCTGATGCAGTACTTAATCAATGGGCCACACCAAGAAACCTGGGAAGCTGTGCATCTTCGGCAAAAATGACGGTATACAAGATACACTATCAAATCAAACAACAAGTCATACCACTGGCATAATGTCAAAGAGGGAGTGCTAGTAACACACACAAGCCAGCAGGAAATGATATGGTCAGGAATATGTTACCCCAACAAATTATACTGGTACTGGCTTCACCAAGTTACCAGATTTTCAGCTAAATTTCACACCCACCACACTGCCAATGGGAGGCAGTCATCATCCCCTCCATCAGCAAAATCCACTTTCTCGCAAGATTAGAAATCATTGTTCCATCTCCCAATGGCTTTGAGTGCTCGAATCGGCGGTTCGAAGGCTTTGAACACTTGTGATCCCTACTTAATGGGCTCACGATCCCACGTTTAGGGGCAGGTCAACTGACTTGGGTGGTGAGGCAGGCCTCGGGCTGGGTTGCTTACATACGTGTGACAAACACTGCCCTTGCTCCCACCCTGAGCCACCTCACCACCCGACCCTTCCCCCGCGTCACATTGATCCCCAATCAAGGAAAGGATTGCAGGGCTGAACGACCGAGGTAAGCCATCCACCATCTGCCACTCACATCGCATTCGATCATACATGATTGTGCAACACCAGCGTCGCGGCCACCCCGTTGGTACATCCCGCCCTCTGCCGCCTTCGTCCCGCTTGGCAATTCCTCTCACGCCCACATCACATTTCCATTTTGTGCGCTTGGGCCTCACACACGCACTCGGCTCACTCTTGCTCTGCGCCCACTGCCAACCACTCACCTGCCCGCCTCTGCGGCTCTTGAATCTGCCCCTTGCCGTACCCCTGCTCGTCGACTACCCGCTCGCCTGCACGTCTGCCCATGCGCGTGCCTCTTCAAATCCAAATTACCTCTCGCGTGCCTGCCGTTCCTTGCTCGCGCCTGCGCACTGCCCCTGCAGGCCCTGGGCGTCACGCATGCTTTCTCTCTAACCCCGCCACACTTTGCCCCCGTACCCCACCGGCCACCCACTTGCTCGGCCCATGCCACCCTGCCCGCTCCCACACTGCGCACGGCGCCGACTTGACTGTGACCCGATCGGCCCCCGTTGCCTCCCCTCCTGCACTCCACCTACGCCTGCGTGCTCCTCCCACGCTTGCATATTCATCCAATTGCTCAACGCCCAGCCCCAGTCCGCACCACCCCCCACCTGCACACCTGCCCCCTCGTACGTGTGTGTGGCAGCTGGCCATCACATGAGGCAGGTGTGGGTGGCCATAACCTCCAACCAGGCGTGCAACATTGTATGTGCCGAGTTAGGTTTGAAGCACTCTATATTTGTTATGTATTATAACTGCATAAAATTGTATTACTATAGAAATGATCACAGCAATACATTGTGCTATATATGACAAATGTGCTAAATTTGTAGATCCACAAGCTTGAGCTCATGAATGCTCATGAGATCACATTGTGAGGTCTGGACTTCCTGGTAATGGATCACAACAGCTCAACAGCTGGTGCCTAGCATCTGATCGTGATGACCATAACCAATTTTATGTGTAATTCTGAGTGCTCTGTGATTTCAAATAATAAATATCCTGAGAGCTCATTGAAGCTCGCAAAGGGGGTAAATAATGTCCTATGGCTCGTGGTCTCATAAACTAATCATGACCAATCATGACTTGTCAGAAAATCATGTGAGCTATTTGGTCAAATAAAGCGTCATTAGCACTACTTAGAACATTATCTTATTCCCTTTATTAGTAACTCCACTAGCAACTGGATTTTATTAGAACAAGGTGTTCTCATTGGAACCACCTATTCTGTTGAACTGTGTGTGCCTCTTTAGAACCACATGCACGCATTAGAAATGTATTTTATCCTAATTTCTGTTCATATTAGGTCATGTAGTCTCATAAATATTTTCCATTTATGGTGTATTTACAAAAACACAAAAATCATAAATAAATGGATCATGTTAGTGGCTGATTAGCTGGGCAAGTGCACAAGGGTGGGTCAGCGCAGGTAAACGGAGGGGCAGTAAGGATGGGCAACAGGTGTCACGTGTGGCGTGAGAGGACGAGTGTGAGAGCGAGGGCGGGTAAACCATAAAGGGTACACAAATGGACGGGTGACGCGGGCGCGAGTGGGTTAGCAACGGAGCAGACAGGGGACGGGCAAGGCATACTCGGCAGGGACAAGCGGGCTGCGAGCCACGCAGGTGAGGGGGTGGGCAGCGCGTGGGTGAGCGCGGCCGCGCGCGCCGCTAAGGACGGAGGGAGCGCAGGCGAGCAAGGAATCGTGCGGACGGGCGAGCACCGGAGGGCGAGGGCGGAGATCGGGTGGCGACCGGGCGCGGGTGTGCGTGTGAGTGCACACGCGCGAAGGTGCGCGGCGCGCCAAAGGGAGGGTGCAAGAGCGAGCGTGTGCGCGAGCGCCGGAGGCGTGGAGCGAGTACGCGGGCGCGGTGAGCGAGGGCCAGTGCGAGAGTGCGGGTGTCGATGGCGCCACGGAGGCGTGGGTGCGCGAATGGTTGGCGGCCGGAACGCGGGGGCGAGTGCATGAACGGACGAGTGCGCGCTGGTGGCGAGGCACACGAATGGATATACGATGCGGTAAGCGACGGAGAGGGCGGTGGACGGGCGGGTACGTACCAAAGCGTGGACGAGCGCGACGGCCGCTGACAAGCAGGTTAAAGGATCGTGCACGATCAAGCCGCCGGATAAGCCGGGTGATCTAGGATGGACCGGGTTGCTTACCTCGGTCGTTCAACCCCGCGATCGCCGCGATCGGCGGATTGATGGCAGGCGCAGGGGAGAGGAGGGTCGGGGTGGTGGTGGCAGCGGATGGGAGCGCCAGCACAGCGGATTGCGCGCCAGCAACTACACATTATGTAAGCTTAACACCGACTGTGCCCGAGTCCCCATGATTAAATTTCCCAAGTCCAACTGACCTGCCCTTGAATCCATGGGTTTTGAGATCCAAGGGGTTCGTGGGTCTTATTTGAGCTGGCTGTTGTTTTCTGGCAAGCTCCTTAATAAAAATATCTAATGATCTAAATGGTGTTAATTCTCATTCTACTGCAAATTAGAATCCAATAATCACGTCCTGGTCCCAAGTTAGCACTAATTTGTTATTCCAATTTAATTGAAATTTGGATTTTCCTGATGACTGATCACAGGCCCTGGTGGATTTTGTTGACATCATCTGGCTCCAGGGCTGGCCACTGGTTCATATAATAATCCCTATTAAAGTGTATTAGGAGACATAGACTTCATTTTCAACACAACTTACTTGAGGCAGTCAAGCAATTCTCGACACAGTCGCCCAAGGTGTGGGAGTGCAACTACAGCACGGAAATAGCACTCCCAGGTTGCCAAATAAGCATGCTCGTTGAAGGGGTGTGCTGAACCATTCACACCCAGGACTAGCTTGTCAAGGGCCCAATAAATCTGAATAAAGTGATGGATTGTTTGGATTATTGTGCGAAATTAATTAAATTAAATCTGTAGGATCTCACCATGGTTGCTGCAAGTGCAATGGCGGCAGGAGGGACACCTGCATTGGCCATTTGGTCATGGTGCTTTCGGTGCCACTGTGCACACTTCACAACGTTGTCAGACTGGCACAGCCTCTCCATAAATGCAAGGCCAATGTTCTTTGACGATTTGAATAGGATGACCTCGAGTGCACTGCCAATTGCACACTGACACAGAAATATTGGGTTGGTTGCTGAGTGGGCAACCCACATGTCAGAGTGACAAAGAGTAAGATATTTGAATGATACACTCACCCAGTTTGAGTTTGGGTACAAAAATAAATTGTTTGTCATCAATTCTTTGACAGTGGACTTGTCGGCTGCTGTGACCTTAAATTCCTGCTCAACCATGCAGTTGATCTTAGGCAGTGAGTTGCCCCAAAGGCTGGAAAGCTTGCTAAATACCTACAGGTGTCGTTAATGATACTCTGAACTTGTATATATGACATTATACACTTAAACTTACTGTCACAAGAAATGCCTCAGTCAAAATTGAAGAATCAGATATCCCAGAGATCTCTTTAGCATAGTCTTGTGCATCTTGTAAAACCTGTTCACAATCTTCTGGCCAAGGGTGGATTGTAACCATATGCCAGAGTAGATAATGCTCCATCAAGTGCGTCACCACTTTCTGATTTGCATTCATCTCTGCTGCTCGCATCCCAGGGTGCTGTAGTGGCAGAGTATTTGGAGTGACATGTCGAACTTGGCGCCCACAATGGGATAACTTGTAATAAGCCTGTACATTCACACAAAGGTCAAGTAATGTAGGGATGCGAGGCGCATCGGGAATTGTTGGCTGGGGTTGGGAGAGGCAGATCATGGGGAAATGGCCAGGTTTTTGGGGTGGATATCTCACTGGATCGATATTGGTATCTTTGAATGTAACAGGTGTTGGAGGTTGAGATAGCTCGTGATCAGGAAGTGGCCATTCCTCATCTTCAGGTGCAGGTCTAACATCCACTCCGCCTAGTGCTGTT